>AYEL01065882.1:0-48933 GCA_000484575.1 Olivierus martensii
GTGCAGTTTCAGCATGACATCATTAGCACGTGATATTTTAAACCAATAACAGGACGGTTTACTAACAGTAGGAGATCGTCTCTCGGATCGGCTAATCCGCATTCAATGAATACCAACAGAATCTTGATCCAACTTCCAACTCGATCTCAGATTCTGTGATCGAGGATTAGACTCGATCTCGATCCTGTTTGGTGAATACGGCCGTAAATGTGGCTGCAGAAATTCAACGTTCCTTAACTTGCTATAAAATTATACGTGACGAAATGAAGAAGAAATCTAGTCAATCTTCGTTGTATTCCTTCTTTAAAAAGTTTGAAAAATTTCTACAGCTTGTACTTACTGTAATTTAAATTCATGATTCTATAGTATAAATCACTTTTTTTGCATGCTGTTAACCCTGTTATAAATAAAATTGCAAAGTAATTTTTATAGTATAATTCAAATAAAATACTGTACATGTATTTTAAGATCATGTAGCAATCTATTGTTTTCCTTTCAGGTGAAAAACCGATTAACCATTTCTACCATTGATTCCTATAGAAAATTGATTTCTGACTTACGTGATTCCCGATTTACGTGACGTTTTGACAGATCAATTAGTAACGTAAATCGGGGATCGACTGTATTTCTTAAATCTGTTTTTGTATTAAAAAAAACAAAATTATTAGGCGGCCACCGAATTATACAAAATAATTTAAACTTAGAATTTTGTATTTAAACTTTACCGAATATTTCTCAAAGCAATGAAATAGGGAAAATACCATATATAACTATTAGCAAAAATTATGTATGGTATTTAAAATTTAATAATTTAAAAAAATGATTAATTTAAAATAAATTAAAGAAAAATTAATTAATGAAAAGTTCCTAGTTGTTAGAATACAATATTCTAATTCAGAATTATAGCTATAACAATAACAGTGGAAGTAACATTTAGTAAGAGATGAAAATAAAATTATGGAAGGATGAGGACAATTTTAAAGATTTCAGTGAAAGAATGACAAATGAGCAGTTACTGCTGAATGGATCGTTTTACCCAGCATTCTGTATATTTCTTAGATCGTCGAATAGGAACGAACAAGCGAAGTATGCCATTACAGTATGTAAGAACACTTTTAGTGTTATATATCTCTTTTGGTAACAGATGTCGCCACTTTTCAGTCAGATAGAATACTAACAAGTAAGTGACAAATCGAAACAAATCGTCCTATAGGCCGCCGCCCCTGTTGAGGAGTCAGCCGGATTGTAAAGGACAGAGATCAACGGCCGAGCCGATCCCATAATAGATTTTTCCAAAGAATGGGTGACAAGAATCGAACCCGGACTCCAGAATGGAAATCTGAAGCGTTTCTATGCGCCAATCCAACCGATTTATTTTTGGTAATAGATAACGCCACTTTCCACTCAGTAAGAGTACTAAGTTGCGGGTCGAAACAAGTCCTTCCACAGGCTGCCCACCCCTGCAGAGGGGTCAGCCTGTTTGTGGAGGACGGGGATCGACGGGCCGGGCCTGGACCCCGCATGAAAAATATTTTCAGGGGGTGGGACCCGAGACTCGAACCCGGGTCCTCCAGAGTGGAAAGCTGAAGCGTTTCTACGCGGCCAATCCGGCCGATTAATTATATACTTAGTACTTCGAGTGAGCCACAGCAGTACAGTATAATATCTGTTATTGGCCGGATAGCCGAGTGGTAACGTGTTGCCATGCCACGCAGAAGAACCCGGTTCGCGTCCCGGGTCTGGTCCCGGATTTTTTTCGGGGTACTGGGCCCGGCCCGGTGATCCCCGTCCTTCACCATCCGACCCCTCCACGGGTGTGGGTGCAGCCCGTGGTTGGAACTGGCCCCGCCCCCTTAGTATTCTCCCTGATTGGAAAGGGGGCGTAAAATAAGCAAAATTAAAAATATATATATATCTGTTATTTAGAATGGTATATACACATTGTTCGGAGTTGTCCCTGAGACATAGCAAAAAAAGTAGTTAAGGATGCTATAAAACACGAATATTCTTATAGAGCTTTGTTAAATATCCTGAAGAAGAACTTGAAAATAATTTTCAGTTTTCCAAGAGATTAACATGGTAATAAGGATAAGTTTTTGTCATATTGAATTATTCAATGTGACAAAAGAAGTTCTGTTAAGATAGACTTTATAAAAAAAAGATAAAGACGATATTTCAATACTAGAAACGATAAATCTATGATTCTATGATAAGCAAAATAAGTTTACTGGTATGTATGCCACTTCTATTCTCAACTGACTTGTGAGATGATAATATCGTAGAAGTAATTTCTATAAGGATATTACAAGTAGATGTTTAGGCTACGTATTGCAAGAATATAAGTGGGATCTTGCTTTGAGATCTAGTACTGAACTTTCTAGGACTGCCATTATGCATGTAATTAAGGAAACAGCTGTTCAACCAGCTGTAAAGGAGAATCTGGACTTGTGGCTGATAATATAAAAATGGAAATGCTCAACGTTTGTACAATTGTCTAAGGTCGGGAAATTCTCTGTGAAGGATTGAATAAAATCTGGGTTCATTTAGTAGGCCTATAGTTTCTCTGAAAGACGGTTTACTTTTTTATCATTGTTCAGAAGGATTATATAAGCATAAGTTATCTTTAAATTTGATGTTTTGGATTTTGTTAGAAGTTTTTATTTATATAATTATATGATTTTGCGTAACTGGTTTAAAATATTAAAATGTGTTATTGTCAAGCAGATTGGTTAATTTAAATTACGCCGTTCAATCGCACGAAAGATCTTTCTACATGGTTTTACGCTGCTTTCCATTCTGTGAGTACTAAGCGGCGAGGCATTTCCATGTCCACCATGGGTCACTATTTCCCCACATTCCTGGTGGGATATAGTGAGCATGGAAATGCCCTACCGCTTAATACCCATCGGGTGGAAAGCAGCTTTAAAAACAACACAGAGGGGACAAAACATATTTCCACCATTCGGCCGACACATGAAGATTCCATTTAGTAGAAGCTACATTTAGAGTCTATTACAAGTAACCAATACTTATGATGGAAATGGATTCAACCGAAAGACATCAAAAGGATTGGTTCAAAGAGCCGGGCCAGTCTCCGCCGGATATCTGAAAAACAGATGACAAACGATTGCGTTATCCAGCAGCAATCCGGCCGACCATCATAGTAAGAAAGAACTCCTTTAGTTGCTTTTTCATATTATACTCCCCATTTCAAATCAGGGAGATTACTAAGGAGGTGGGGCCAATTCCAACCACGGGCTGCACCCACACCCGTGGAGGAGAGCCGGATGGGGATCATCAGGCCGAACCCAATACCCCGAAAAAATCCGGGACCAGACCCGGGGCGCAAACCCGGTCCTAAGGAGATTACTAAGGAGGTGGGGCCAATTCTAACCACGGGCTGCACCCACACCCGTGGAGGAGAGCCGGATGGGGATCACCGGGCCGAACCCAATACCCCGAAAAAATCCGGGACCAGACCCGGGGCGCAAACCCGGTTCTCCTGCGTGGCATGCCAATAGGCGTTACCACTCGGCCATCTGGCCACTCCTCTAATTGCTTTTGACTACATGCGACTTAAATAATGAATGAATTATATTCCCATTCACAGGGAAAATACAGTACACTAGTTACTACAGTTATATCGCTTGAGATCGGTGCCGAATTACTCATTAGACACAAGAGGTATATGCCTAGGGGCCTCTGAAAATAGGAAGGTCCAAAAATAGATTAAAAATTATTGAACAATTCTACAATTTATTTTAAAAGATTTTTGTGCCTTTGGGCCCCAAAAGATCTTAATCCGGCCCAGCTTGAGATGATATTCTTGATATCTAAATTTTGTATTTTTGAACTAATATCAGTAAATATGAAGATAGCATATTCGAATATATTATTATTGCATTTGTTGATTATAGCTAAGATAGATAGATAGATAAGATAAGATACATTTTATTATTATGATTATATTGATCCAAATTATATCCAGCAAGTGAGATCTGTAGTTTTATATTTATAATCATAATAATAATCATATCTATTAACCATTAATAATCATTTCTGCGTGATATTTAAAGTTCATCCTATTGTAAAAAGTATCGACTTTATAATCTTTATGTAAATAAACTATAAACAATTATTTTTTAACTTCTTATCAAAAAACCGATAATTTTGTATCAATATTGGTATTTGAATTTGGAAAAAAATGACCATGATCTCATTATTAGTGATCTCGGTTTAGTAAGACCATAGATGGGTAAGACATACTAGCAATTCTATTTCAGAATTCAACAAAATATCCATGATTGGGTTAGTCAATAGAAGACATAGGAAGAACGAGCCAGGCCTACAACAGATGATGAAAATCTTTCATCTTGAAGGATGAAAGATTATGTATATGGTAAGGCATCTTCATCAATCTGGAATTGATAGAAGATGCCTTATCATTCTATCGACCATATGTAAACTGCAGTTTCCCGGATAACTGCAGGGGAGTGTTCTGTGCTTCCACTCTGGAAGATTCGAATAAAAATTCCGGGCATGAAAATGCCTTCCGCTTAATTTTTCTTTATCTGAGCTTTAATGCTGCTTTCCACCCGGTAAGTACAGAGAATCAGAGATGTGTGGTCTGACTGTGATGGGGCATTTCCATGCTCACAATAATCAGATTACACATTCCTGAATCATTACATTGAGGATGGGTACAGTGAACTGGGGCTCGAACCCATCTTGAAAAACTGTAAATATGAAACCCGAGAATTGAATAAATTTGCTTAATTTGAATTATGTAACCGAATCATACGAAGAATGAGATTTCAACATAAAGGCTCGGATACCTTCTGAAATACAGGATACAGTGAACTGGGGCTCGAACCCATCTTGAAAAACTGCAAATATGAAACCCGAGAATTGAATAAATTTGCTTAATTTGAATTATGTCACCGAATCATACGAAGAATGAGATTTCAACATAAAGGCTCGGATACCTTCTGAAATACAGGTGCGAGATCTGTATCCAAATCCAAATCATCCAAGATTACTACGTGACCATCTGATTGACAATTTTTCGTTGTAAAATGGCATAAAACCTATAAATGAAATTGGCCGGGATGGCCTCGTGAAACGTTTTGGTTTCTATCCAGATATTTGAGTTTTGAATCCAAGTCCCACGCTTTTACAAATTTATACGAAAGGTCAGCCTGCGCCATCAATCTCATACTCTATAGACTCCTCCACAGGAATGAACCAACATGATTAGAAAGTGGCGTTTAATAAATATTCCAAGAAACATGAAGTATAATAAAACTAAATAATAATAAAATAAGAATATTCATTATATTAGTTCATATTGAGTTCTATCAGGATAGTTTTCTATCTCGTTTGTGAGATGACGCTGGTACATCTTTTAATTTAGATCCCCTAGATATAGAATATCGCATTTCTAGGTGCCACCAAATGCGGCCTCGTTTTATATCTTGTTAGACTTTTCCAAATACGATCTTCGTTTGCTAGGTAAGCAACTGCTGTATTTATAAATTAGAAAAGAAATATAGTATTATAGTGTATTTTCAATAAAGTTATCCGTGATTATCGAGCGGCAGGAGGATATAAAATGGCGACAGTATGCGGTACTCTATATCACAGATTACTAATAGTAATCTGTGCTCTATATATCTAGTGACTCTATTTTATTTATTTTTAACAATTGGAGAACTAGATATATAGAGCACAGATAGAGATAGATATATACAGATCCCACTAGATATATAGAGCACAGATTACTATTAGTAATCTGTGCTCTATATATCTAGTGACTCTATTTTATTTATTTTTAACAATTGGAGAATATTGATTTCATCTTAATATTTCAATGAATTTCTTGCAAACTGTGCAGAAGAAATTGAAAATACATAATTGTTTGAAAAGACTAAAATGTAAATATATATTATTATTTAAAATTTTAGTATTTTTTCAATATTGTGCAAAATATCGCATTTGAATAATTTTTATTAAAATAAGCTCCAATTTTACTAATATTTAACAATTACTCTGTGCAAATAAAATAAAAAAAATTTAAGTTAATTAACTTTAAGCCTCAATTAATTAAATATGGGCAGTATATAATTTTGATCAAATTATATTCAATTCTTATAACGTAAGAAAAACATAAATTAATAACTTTAATACGATTTGATACAATACTTTAATTAACTTTATTAACTACATTAGTTAAAAATTTATATTCATTTATGAGATAAGTTCATTGGATAAGTTGCGATGGTTTTATATAACATTAATTTTATGTAAATTCTTTAGAAATTGGCGGTTTTTCTGTCTCGCCATTTGTCATATTTTTTTTTCTTGAATTTTGATTTTAAAAATGGCTCCGTATTATCCAGAAGAAGTGGATGTTTTCAGTGAACCTCATTCGAGAATGAAACAGTTAGTGGAGGATTATTCAGAGAAGGTAAATCTTTGATCTTTAACTAAAGCTTCAACAAAGATTGTTTGAGTAGACATGCCATTTCGAAATATTTCGCAAAAGATGATGTTTTCTTTACAAATGGAAACCAAAACTTTAGCAAATATTTACATTAAAGAATTTTCGCTATTTGTATATATATATAAAAAAAATATGTAATGTCAATTCAAGTTGAAAAATGTCAATATTAATGAATCTTGATTTTTTTTCTTTTTTTTAATATTAATTAAATGTTGATTTCTGACACTGATAAATTAAAATCAAATGAAAAATATTTTTCTGATTTATTTAGAAAGTTGTGATTGTTGTTAGTGTTGTTGTACCCATTGTTGTTATAACTTTCGTAATACAATTAATACTGTTTATTCAACGATGTGATGAGACAATACTGTATAGTATAGGAGACCTTAAAAGATTAAATTATTATATTCTTCCCGCTAATGCGCATCTACTGTATAATGCGCGTCAGACTATACTGAAAATACTGTATACAGTATAGGTAATGCGAAGGCGAAAAATCCGTTATATCATATTTAATTATGATCCCAAATAATAATGCGGAAATAATGTTGAAGAAATAACAATTTTGTGTTTTAAAACTTGATTTAATTAATAATTTTTTTTTTTACCAATAAAAGAGTTTAAATAGAATAGATTTTAAAGAAAAACATTATTATAAATAATATATTATTTATTGACTTAAATTTTTATAAATTCAATTTTTTTTAATATCAAAATTAATTCATTTGCTAATTGAGTTATTTAAAATTCTTTATAACAAGAAATTGATTTTAAGAACTTCACAGGACAATTATATTTAATAATAATATATCATAAAATTTTTTTTTTTCCTCTAAAAACTTTTAAAGTTGCAGTTCCATTTGTACTATTGATGCTTCTAAATAAATTGTACCTTTTTAAATGTAAACCAGTTTCATCTACCTGTAGCTTTGCCATCTTTAAAAAAAGAATTGACAATTTATTATTGATTTTAATAAAGTTTAGTTTTGTTGGTATGTGTCTTGTTGGTAATTTTAACAAATATATCTAAAACTAAAATTTATCACTTTGATTTTAATTTGAAATATTAGTCATTTATAATTTATAAACATTTCTTTTATTGTGTGTAATTATCCTTTCTTTAAAAATTATCATCTCATTCATAATTTTAGAAAATTTATTGATAAATATTTTGCTATTTTATATTTATTTTATGAAATTATTGCTATTACAAAAACAAAATTTTGAACATAACTTGCATTAATACAATAATATATTTACCTTTTATATTATTTAACCTGCTTTTAATACAAATAGTTTTCTAGTTATAAATGTTATAAACTTTTGTTCATAAAAATTTGTAACTGTTTTAATTAATATTGGATAGTGGTAATGGAAATTTAGGTAATGTGATGTTAAAATCAGCTAAATAATATATAATGTTACAAATGAATTCACATTTCAACAGGAATAGATCAATGATTTGGGAATTAACATAGAAAAGTATCTTTAGCAAAAAAAAGATTCATTTCTGGATTGACAAGTCAGCTGGTATTTCTGTGTTTAAACAAAAAATGCATTTTGACAATATTATTCTTCATCAATTTTTGATTTTTTTTCTACAAATCTGTAATAATAATAATATGGTTTGTTAGAAAGGAATAAGTGTCATTGCAGTTATTAAAGGGGCATGGCAATAATAAAAGTATTATGTTTTAATATAAAATTTAAGAAAATTGATGATTTTTGTTTTGAGATGATGTGGTTTGGCCTGTAAAAATAAAAGTTCACAATTTGTTGCAACTGAAGAGGGCCTGACGGCCGAAATGCATTTTGTAAATGTGGACTTTTATATAAAAAATTATTCAGTTTTTTGGAAAACATTGTAGTTATTAAGAACCTTTAATGTATTTATAATTTTTAAATATTTAATGTAAATAGTTAGCAATAAATATATGTTTATATAAAATTGTCTTTTCCTGTTTGCCAACATGCACTGAGAAATTATGTGATATGAATTCTATTGTTTAAAGGAGATAGATATTGATACGTTTTTTGTATTAATAATTATTTTTTTTTTTTACCAATAAAAGAGTTTAAATAGAATAGATTTTAAAGAAAAACATTATTATAAATAATATATTATTTATTGACTTAAATTTTTATAAATTCAATTTTTTTTAATATCAAAATTAATTCATTTGCTAATTGAGTTATTTAAAATTCTTTATAACAAGAAATTGATTTTAAGAACTTCACAGGACAATTATATTTAATAATAATATATCATAAAATTTTTTTTTTTCCTCTAAAAACTTTTAAAGTTGCAGTTCCATTTGTACTATTGATGCTTCTAAATAAATTGTACCTTTTTAAATGTAAACCAGTTTCATCTACCTGTAGCTTTGCCATCTTTAAAAAAAGAATTGACAATTTATTATTGATTTTAATAAAGTTTAGTTTTGTTGGTATGTGTCTTGTTGGTAATTTTAACAAATATATCTAAAACTAAAATTTATCACTTTGATTTTAATTTGAAATATTAGTCATTTATAATTTATAAACATTTCTTTTATTGTGTGTAATTATCCTTTCTTTAAAAATTATCATCTCATTCATAATTTTAGAAAATTTATTGATAAATATTTTGCTATTTTATATTTATTTTATGAAATTATTGCTATTACAAAAACAAAATTTTGAACATAACTTGCATTAATACAATAATATATTTACCTTTTATATTATTTAACCTGCTTTTAATACAAATAGTTTTCTAGTTATAAATGTTACAAATTTTTATGAACAAAAGTTTATAACTGTTTTAATTAATATTGGATAGTGGTAATGGAAATTTAGGTAATGTGAAAATTTAGGTATTTATAATTTTTAAATATTTAATGTAAATAGTTAGCAATAAATATATGTTTATATAAATAAACTTTTGTTCATAAAAATTTGTAACTGTTTTAATTAATATTGGATAGTGGTAATGGAAATTTAGGTAATGTGATGTTAAAATCAGCTAAATAATATATAATGTTACAAATGAATTCACATTTCAACAGGAATAGATCAATGATTTGGGAATTAACATAGAAAAGTATCTTTAGCAAAAAAAAGATTCATTTCTGGATTGACAAGTCAGCTGGTATTTCTGTGTTTAAACAAAAAATGCATTTTGACAATATTATTCTTCATCAATTTTTGATTTTTTTTCTACAAATCTGTAATAATAATATGGTTTGTTAGAAAGGAATAAGTGTCATTGCAGTTATTAAAGGGGCATGGCAATAATAAAAGTATTATGTTTTAATATAAAATTTAAGAAAATTGATGATTTTTGTTTTGAGATGATGTGGTTTGGCCTGTAAAAATAAAAGTTCACAATTTGTTGCAACTGAAGAGGGCCTGACGGCCGAAATGCATTTTGTAAATGTGGACTTTTATATAAAAAATTATTCAGTTTTTTGGAAAACATTGTAGTTATTAAGAACCTTTAATGTATTTATAATTTTTAAATATTTAATGTAAATAGTTAGCAATAAATATATGTTTATATAAAATAGTCTTTTCCTGTTTGCTAACATGCACTGAGAAATTATGTGATATGAATTCTATTGTTTAAAGGAGATAGATATTGATACGTTTTAGTATAATTGATCATAAATATCACTTCTAAGATTAATATTTAATTGGTTTTTAGATAAATTTCTTTTTGATGATATCTAGAACTGTATAAAAAAAAAAAATGAAGAGTTTCCTATATGTATCTTCTAGTATGTTTTTTTAATATTCTTAGAATGAATATTTTCAATCCCAAAAAATTACTGAGATATCTAATATTTGTGAAATTTGCTTTCATAATTAATATGAATGTATTTCCTTTTAATTTTTTGTTTGCATTTATTATTTTTAATTTGGAGATTTCTAACACTTAACTATCAATGATCATCAGTTAGAAATATGTCAGTATATAGGAAATTCTCTATTTACAAGTTCCTACTTAGAGTTTCTGGATTTATGTACTTTTAAGATGACTTATTGAAAAAATCAAAAATATGAGCATTAATTGAAATAAATAAATGCTAAACATTAATAAAAAAATATATTTCAATTTACGTGTGTAACTATACAACACCACTGGATTTGTAGCAAAAAAAAACAATCTTCTATTAAATTGAAAAAATCAAAATTGCTGCAAAAAAGTGGTAGTAAATGTTTTCTAGTTTTAACAGCATATTATGTAAATAACTTTCATTCCTGATTTCTGCCTAGGGCAGTAGTCATGTTTAAAAACTAGACCCTCCAAGGTCTCACACTTCATTTGCTGGACACAATGAGTCAAAATGCTGGACATACAGGTCATTTGCTGGACAAATTGTTTAATTTTCATTTTTTGATGTATAATCTTCGTACGTTCAATCTTTCGAATTAGTATGTGCTTTATTATATATCCACATAGCTGATTTACATTTTGTTAGTGAACTATTGCTAATCTGCATGTTAAAATATGCTTTTTTAGAAAATTTGTTTATCTTTGTGCACACTGAAGTTTGATAGTGTTTCATTGTTCAGTGTGCTCTGGCTATCTATCTTGATCCTTTTAATGACAGAAAAATCTGTTTCTGAATCAGCATTTGAATGGGGTAGTGTCAATACTAATATAGCAATCTTATTGAGATTTTTGAATTTTAGATTCCCAGATGGATTCGATTGTTTTGAAAGTAAAAACCATAGCAAATCCATCTTTAGTACATCTATACGAACAGAATCACATTTGATGCTCATTTCAATATTGTGTGGAAATGTTATGATTATGATTTTATAGTCAATAAATTCATCATATACTACCTACTAATATTAATATTAAACTGTATAAGTATAATGTTTACTAAATATTTTATCAAATTTATTGCCAATAACAAAAAAAAAAAAAATGGCCTAAAAGCGTGACATTTGACTGTCGCGAGCAGGACGACAGGATTCTTCAAGAAATGCGGGACTGTCCCGCGAATCGCGTGACACTTGGAGGGTCTAAAAAACTCATCTACTTATCTGCCAATAATAATGAATTTAAAAATTTTTAGCATTTGTATGATATTATAATAATTGTTTGATTTTAAAAGTTATTTTCATTTCTTTGAATAAATCATTGTTTCATCATAAATTGCAGGTGATCCTTTATTTATGATAGGGTTATATAGATTAAAAAACTTAGATCAACAATTAGTGTTGTCACGTTTTTATGACTGTCACCTGGATAAAGTTGGGGATGTAGTGGGAAGGTAAAAAAAAAAGCATGATATAAAATAAATAAATATACAGGAATACCTCGATTATCGCAGTTATTGTTGCCACAAAAAATATCGCAATAATCGAATCCGCGATAATCGGGATAAATAATGCATGTAAAATGGGTGATCACTGCCAAGGATTTTTCAAATCTATTAATTAAATTTTATATACGAGGTTCAAAAATGTGTTAAACGTGCCAATCTTCTAAGCTGATCACTCTACGTTTCTTCTTGATAGCTGTTGACTTGATAGCATCCTTGCTTCTTTTAGAATTCATTTAGAAGTACAGTAGGAGAAAAAAGTATTTGAACAATGCAAAATTATGCAAAAATTTTATTGCAGATGGTGGAAAATAAATTAAATTTATACATAATAACAAGTTTGCATTAGCCTATGTAATAAATAAATATTAGCTGCCATACAGTCTTGACAACGCCGAAAAACGTCAGTATGCATATTTCTAAGGGGATAAAAGTATTTGAACAACCAATGATAAATGTTAAATGGACTTCAATCACTACAAGTGAAAACAAAAGGAACAGCAATTTGTATTAGAATGTTCTATTAGTCATATCACATACAAGTCCGTTGTTTTTTATCGTTAATTTAATATTTTGAAATGACTGGAAAGAAGAATGAATTGACCTTAGTAATGCGTGATAGAATTGTGAATTTAAGGAATAATGGCTCCACTTATCGTGAAATAGCAAATATTTTACAGCTAAATTTATCAACTGTGTATTATGTGATACGTAAATATAAATCAACGGGTGATATCGAAAATGGAAAGAGGACAGGGTGGCCGAAAGTTCTTACAGCGAGAGAAAGCAGATTAATTGAAAGGTCAGTCCGAAAAAACCATTTTATTAGCAGCGTAGAACTATCTAATGATTTTGCATCTTGTTCAGGTGTTTGTGTTACACCTCGAACAATAAGAAATTACTTGCATAAATTAGGGTATAAAGGCAGGAGTGCAAGAAAAAACCGTACATAAGTGAAACTAATCGGGCGAAAAGGCTGCAGTTTGCAAATGAATATATAAATAAGCCTTTAGAATTTTGGAAAAAGATTATTTTCACTGATGAAAGCAAATTTTGCTTGTTTGGATCTGATGGCAACAAATCTGTTTGGAGAAAAAATAAAATGGCTCTAGACCTTAAAAATGTATGTCCAACTGTAAAGCATGGCGGCGGCAGCATCATGGTTTGGGGTTGTATGAGTTGGAACGGAACTGGTAATTTGACTGTCATTGAGGGTATTTTGAATGCGAGAACATACGTGGAGATATTGCGAGATAATTTATTTCAAAGTGCGTCGAAATTGGGTATTAGAGATGACTTCCTGTTCCAGCAAGATAACGACCCTAAACATATAGCTAGGGTCACAAAAGAATTCCTCCTATATAAAGTTCCTCGAAGACTGAACACTCCACCTCAATCCCCCGATCTCAACCCAATTGAGAATTTGTGGTATTTTTTGGATCAAGAAGTTAGAAAATAGAAATTTGCAAATAAAAATGCATTCAAAGATATTCTGTTGAAAACATGGGAAAATATTTCGTCGGATCTAACCAAAAAGTTAGTAGAATCGATGCCACGAAGACTCCAAGCAGTGATACAAAACAATGGACTTTTTACGAAATATTAAAATTCAGTTTTAGGGTTGATTTCATGGAATTGTATGTTATAATTATTTTGTTCAAATACTTTTTTCCCCTTGAATATTTGCATTTCTTGTTATTTATATGTTATGAGTGACAACAAGCACTCTATTTTTTATTTATTGCATAAGATCATGTGAAATATGTATTTAATACAAATTTAATTAAATTTCATTCATTCGCAATAAATTTATTTTGAAAATATGCATTGTTCAAATACTTTTTTCTCCCACTGTAAATAAGAAAAGAAATAAATATTCACATGCAGTGCCGACTCTAGAGGATCCCGGCACCTGATGCAGCTTTCTTGTAATATCTTGCATAAATTAGATGCAAGATATTATCGGGGTGCAATTATTCAGCAATATTGTTATTCAGTATTGCTGAATAACAATATTGAGAAAAATGATAATTTTGGCACCCCGATGCTGTGCATCATCTGCTTACCAGGTTAAGTCAGCCCTGTCCACGTGTACTTCAGGTAAAGGCAGACAGTTACTGATGAGTGGTGAGCAAGTTGTACTTCAAGTAGAGGTGGATAGTTACTGGTGAATGGTGAGCAGGCACTATCGGATAAAAACGAAGCGCTACTTGGAGAGTGGCGATTCGAACTAAATGTAATTCTGGTTGCATATGTAGTGGGCTACATCTCGTGACCGCGATAATTCAAATTTGAGCGCAATAATTCGAATTTTGGTATCAAATTATAAACCGCGATAAATCAAAAATCGCAATAATCAAAACCGCGATAATCGAGGTATTCCTGTACAACAATAAGGCTTTGCTTGCTGACTAACGACAATTCTGTAATGCAGGCATGTCAAACTCATTTTAATTCAAGAGCCATTTAATAAACCTGTAAGATACCACAGGCCACATCACATTTAAATTTTTTTTTAATTACATTTTGAAGTAAGAATTCAAATATATAGATTGGATAATTAAAAAGACTGTATAATCAAATATATATATTACAAAAATATATACAGTAATTACTGCATAATTGCTTTTAATTATACATATTTTTTAAATTCAATTCCTCGCTATCTAGGTATTCTTGTATATAATATATATATATATATATATATATATTTGACTGTATATAATCAAATTAACAATAACAAAATAAATATAATTTGATTAAAGATTTGTAACTATTTTTTTTTTTTTATTGCTTCATACTACTACTATTATTACTATTATTAATACTATTACATTTGCTATTATATTTGAGTGAAATTCTTCACATTTTAATTTTATGTTGCAGCAAATTAGAAGTTTGGCTTGGACATCTGGTCTCAACTGATTTCTTTTATTCTATCAAAATATAAATAGCTAAAACTTTATTTAAATTATTTGTCTTTATTGCAAAAATAAAATGTAACTACAAGTATTTACAACTACTGATATTTAAAAAAGAAAAATACTATATTATACTTTACTGAGCAATAGAACATCTAACAATGTAACTAGATTTAATCTAGATTTCAATGTTTCCCTTTATAGTAAATGTAGAAACTACCAAAAGAATATTAAAAATATGGAATTTAAAATTTCCATTTAATGTATTTTGATTCCTGCAAATTTTGTAAACTTTAAACTGAATTTAAAAGATAAAAACCAGATTTGTGAAGTTAATTAACAATCAAATGGAAATCCAGCTTGTCTGGACAAAAACTGGACAGGTGATAACACTATTAACAATAGTAGTAATTTTAATGGTGATGGAATATCTATTCTTTCATTTTCTGATAAATGTTAAAATTGTCTGAATTTTATCCCAGATTCAAGTAGTAAAATGCTTGCTTGTTCAAAATTTAATCTGCCCATTAATCTGGTAAAATTATCCAAAATTAACTCAGATCTACTAAAATAGTAAGTGATTGCTTTACCATTCAACCATAAATCATTAAGATTTTATTTTAAAAATATGTATTATTACATAATTTTATCTATTGTTCTATAAAACAATCTATTGTTTTATCTATTGTCTTCTATAAAACAATTGTACATTATTTTTTAAAAGTTATCTTCAGAATTAATATAATTAATAAATTGTTTTTCCTGCAATAATTTTGAATTATTGAATAAAATAATTTTTTTTCCTCACA
Source organism: Olivierus martensii (assembly GCA_000484575.1). NCBI lineage: Eukaryota > Metazoa > Arthropoda > Arachnida > Scorpiones > Buthidae > Olivierus > Olivierus martensii. The sequence continues at coordinate 15,551 of AYEL01065882.1, forward strand.
TCTAATAGATATATCTCACTTTAAGATGCTTTGCTAATACAGCACTTTTTAGTTATATTTATGCTTATTATTTTCAGCACTTTTGGTCTTAAAGCAATTTTTGATAGTATACAATACAAACCTGACATTTTTTAAGTTAATAACACAACAAATCTTTAACAAGCCCATTGGTGCATTCTTTATACATGTCCTTCAAAGAGGAATTGTTTGGAACTTTATCATTGTATTTGTCTATCCAAAAAAATAAAGGTTCTCATTTATGGCTTTTTATTTTTTGTAAGAAATTTTGCACAAAACGATGTCGTCTTTGCAAGAAAACAGTTTGTGTCACCGATCTGAAAGATCAGTGTCATCTGTACGTATACGTCTGATAACGCTAAATGAAAAAAGCTAATGCAATTATATTTCATTAAAATCAAATTGGTGTATTATAGTATATGACATAGCTACGAAGCAAAAATTACTTCCTATTATCTCATATCTCATATACTGTATATTATCTCATAACATTTTAGTTAAGAGCCTTGAGGGCCACAAAAAATCACATCAAGGGCCACCAGTTTGACACCTCTGCTGTAATGCATATACAACTGATATATATATATGTGTGTGTGTGTGTGTGTGTGTGTGTGTGTGTGTGTGTGCGTGTGTGCAAGTGGCAAAGTTGAATTAGAAAATTTTTAGCAATAATATTTGGCCGTCATAAGTACAAATCCTCATAAGTCAAGGACTACCTGTCTTTAGGTAACCATTCTAAGACTATACAAAGAGATGGAATTCAAAATAACTTAATAAAAAAAAAAATTTATCTCGAGACTGTTGGTTATTGACGTCATGTTTGAACATCCCTGGTCACGTGGCTAAATGCATACTTTCGACTATTAGATTACTTTTCAATTCTTGATTATTCATCTATTAAAAAGTCAACAGATTCATCTTCACCAGGTGATTATACATGCAAGTTGGTATTTCCGACTTGTTAAATATTCCTATAAAAACTTTTATTCAGTAAAGATCTATATTCCCTCTGGACGGAAACATGTCTATATAGCAAGCTCTTTAATATATGTATACAGAATCTTTAAACCAAAGATTTTTGTTAGTCAATCTCTATCATGGTCCAGGGATGTGTACGTACATATACACACACACACACGTACACACACGCACAAAAGGGATGATCAAAAAGTAAGGTTACAAAGCCTGCAGTGAAACGTGTACATTTTATTTCATACAACCAATACAGCCAACTGATAGTACATACATTAGGTTAGTTTTTGACTTAACCTAATGTATGTACTATCAGTTGGCTGTATTGGTTGTATGAAATAAAATGTACACGTTTCCACTGCAGGCTTTGTAACCTTACTTTTTGATCACCCTTCATAAATATATTTATACACACATTTAAAAAGCCTGCTATATAGTCAACACACAGGTTAGAATAAATCTTTACAGTTTATTCACATCCACCAACATGGTGGATATATTTTTTTTTCTGAGTTCCATCCAAGATTCCATCACTTTGTATGGTCTTTATTATTATATATATCTTTATTACAAAATGAATAGGTCCAATTAATTAAAAAAACGCGGTGGCGGGTATAAGTTAAAATAACAATATCGTACAAAGTTACCAAATGTTTGAATAAAACTTTTTAACTTGAAAATTCAATTGCATTTTAATTGTAAATTTGATATTTTTAATAATAAAATATCTGAAATAATGATATTGTAATTTGACTTAATTGTTATTAAAAGCATTGGAAAAACGTGTACAATGGCGGATTGAAATGGATTGCTTAATTTAAAATTAGCTCACAGAAAAATTACCCGTTGGGACTTATTGATAAGGTCAATAATAGTTTTAAATTCGTTAATTAACTAAATTATATCTATAAATTTTCTGTCCGTTCATATTACTTCATAAAATCATTTATATATTTCATATAACTTGGATTAACTATAAACTAGGAATTACCTATTTTATTGTCTTACATTCGACTTCGTATTGATGATGTCATTATCACTCTGTTCGTTCTTTAAATGGTAATTTAGCAATCTTCGATGTCTTTATTGAGAAATGAGCTATATTTACATTACATTAATTAAACTAAAAATCTGCATATCTCGATAAGCTCTTCTTCCCACAGACAATTCAAAATTCCCGAACAACATGACATCATTTGACATCAGAATTAACGTTGCCAGATCGATTTCACAAAAAGTAGCACAAAATTCTCGAATAGTAGTGGACTGTGTTAAAAAATAGCTCAAATTCGAAATTTCAGTAAGAAATCAATAAATTAGATAATAATAATAATAAAATAAGATTTTAATGTATATTTCCAATTATGATATAACAATCCAATCTACAATGCATAAATACGTAAAATAACATCGCATATTAGTATAATGACATCAACGATCGTTGAATGACGTCAAGGGGATTTGCTGAAAGAAGTAGCATTAATTACTCATTTAATAACTTCATTAGACATCGACTATATTTCTTATCATCTAGAATTAAAATTCCAACTGTATGCAAAATGTCGTTTTCCTCTTAACTGATTTCTCTAATTTTGTATATTAGAGTCATCCTTTAACATACCTTCATTAGGATTAAAATCGAAACATGTTTTGCTTTCTATTTTCATTTTTTTTTAATGTTAGAATTGATGAAAGTAATTTTAATCCAATTCTATTTCGAAGTTTGGTTTAGGTGGCTGTGAATCTTGAAAAAACTTTTTCGACCGTAGCATTGTTGATGGACATGCTATGCACAGTTAACGCAAATTCGAGTAAGTCAAGAAGGGAAGCTGCCCCTTCTTGACTTAGAAGCAGCAGTTTTTAACGGTGTTACTTTGCATCAAAATTGCGATTCCTCAATGGGAATGTTTTCGGTAAATATACTTTTCCAGTCAAAAATCAGCAGTTGGCTCCATTGGTTTTCAATTTCTTAAATTTTTCAATGATCGGCCAAAGCTAGCGGAAGATCAGTAAAGTGTAGACAAGCATAACATAAATATTAGAAGAAATTTCTTAATTTTTTAATAAGGCTCAATATTTCCAGATACGCGGTACAAGACAGCCCGTTTAAGAAAGTTTTGACACCGTATCTGTACAGCAATTCCTTATTCATAAGAAATTAATTTTGATGAAATTTTGCTTTTCAGTAGAATAGAGAATTCGAATTCAAAGTCAGTTTCTTCTCGCAGAAGGTAATATGATCTAAGTCTAAGTTGGATTCATGATTCACAAATTGTGAACACAAAACTCTTCTGAGCATAGACAATATAAAACTGCAAAACTCAATCAAAATGCTGTAGTGATCTGTCATTTCCTTTTTGAAACCATAAATTAATTATTTTGAATTCACTCAAGATTTTACCTATCTTGAGTGAATTCGAAAGAAATATTAAATATAAATATATTTAAAATATTAAAATATTTACTTAATAAAAAAATCAGAAATATTAAATATAGTTCCTTACTTACATCCAGATACGTAGCATGTAGTTCTCTTATATAATATTTATCAAAATCCTGAATGCCATTTGAAAGTGCACTTTTAATGCATTCCATTGACTCTTATCTTCTTTACAGAGTTGTTCCGGGCTAACCATCTTGTGAATGATACAGGGATAATTTTCAATGGTTCTTTTCAGTGTTGATTACTTTATAAATTTCCATGTAAGATTCTCTTCGCAGTGCGGATCAGTGAAACCAATTGTAAGTTTCTCTCAGTAGATAATCAATACGTGAAGACAATTCTTCAGTAACATGAGAACATGCTAAAATGTAGAGAATGGCAGATACATTTAATAAGTAATAAATTTACATTTTCTGCCTTCATTAATATGTAATTGGCTGGATGGTCGCTTGGTAAAGCTTTTACTTACTACCTTAAAGGATCCCGGTGCAAACCCAGATCCCATACCTCCAATTTTTCAGGAAGGGTCCGGGCCTTGCCAATTGAACACCATCCTTCAACCATCCGGTTGACCCCATCATGGGTGTTGGCCAGCCTCAATGGGCTCTATAAGTGGCCGTCGCCAGATACAGAATATCCCATGAAGATATGGCGGCTTAATTTAATTAACCTAACCTAACCAAACTATTAATATGTATTGAGAATTATTTATGCCACAGAGATTCAAATTTCTATCAATTGCGATTGCATAGCAGTTGGTAAGATCAATCTCAACATCAGTGGAAAACTTTTACAACCTGAGGCAACACTTCATCAGTTGTTTTTGTCACAGATATTCTGGGTCGGCTTAATCCGGTAAGCAGATGATGCACCGCATCGGGGCCCTTAGGAAGAAGGACGCCAAAATGTTTTCAATATTATAAGAGTGCTGAGGAAGCTGCATCGGGGCGCCGGAATCCCTAGTGTTCGTACTGCAGATACCCTCTCGACGTCGGGCCCACCTTGACGTGGTGAGAGGGCTTACCGGCTGTCACTATGCTCGTATCTATTTTGCAGCCGGGCCGATACTTTCATAGTGACAGGGATTAACTAAGAGGCTCCTAGAGTTTGGTGGCATCCGGCTGACAGGGATTAACTAAGAGGCTCCTAGAGTGTGGTGGCATCCGACGAAAGTCGCCCCCACACTATGTCTGGCTTGAGCGGGGGTTGGTGTGCTCAGCGGCTCGTTGAAAGGGTTTGAAGGACGCCCGAGTAGACAGCCGTGGGGCCTCCTAGCCGGATGACCGCCACGCACCTCATTTGACTTTCTATGGAGTGGTCCTGCAGCAACATCCCGGTCGGCCTAGGAACGATGCCCAGCCTCGGCTCCCGGGTGGCTGTCCCTACTGAAGAAATTCCTATAGGGTCGGTAGAGCCTGGCCGCTCCCAGCCCTCGCCGGTGGGCGCTCTGTGGTTCGTCATACGACCGTCTGAGTCCCTGCGGGTCGGGATTAAGAATTGGCCCGCCGCATGCCCTGCGTGAGGTACAAGTCCTCTAAAAGGGTCCCAAATCCCAAGGTGGCGTACCGTGCCGAAGGGATGAATGGCGGAGGGACAGAAGCCTTAACGGTGCCCACCCGAGAGTTGGCCGAACTCGGGCTGTAGGAGATTCTTCTCCAGGCCGGGGGAAGTTCGCTTCCCTAGGGAATCACAAAACCTCGGGGAGTTGATCCGAGCGATATTCGGCCATGGCAAGGCGCCAGAGCCCGGCCATTGCACGGCGTCGGTCGATATCGTCCCCATGGTGGCCCACCAGTATGGCGCGGACAGTGAGCTGCATCGGAGATCGAACCGGGGGATATTCTCGCCCTTTCTCGGTCGTTCGCGACCTCTGAGGGGTGGTCTGCGCTTCGAGTGCGCACCCCTCCACTAGGAGCGATACAAGTTTAAGACCTAGGTGATGTTAGAGTTGCTGGCACGGTCATTAGATGATCTATTGATCCGTCCTGCCCCGTCCACGATTATTCGTGGTTCGGGTGACACTTGTGGTCTCTCCCTATTGGGAAGACCTTCCGCCGTTGTATCAAAGAACGTCTCCGTTGTGATTCACGTTCAGTTGTTAAAGGCGGTACTTGTACTGCCTATCTCGGCTATTGTTTCGGTTGCTTCGGCAACTCCGGGCGCAATGGGCCGAGGTTGGAGGACTTCCAGCCCGGCAGGCCTGCTGGACCAGTGTGGCCCCCTTGCTAAAGTAGCGCAGAGGTGGGGTTCCCTTCCCCGCCGACAGCTCAGGCGCGCAATGGGCCGAGGTTGGAGGACCTCCAGCCCGGCAGGCCTGCTGGACCAGTATGGCCCCCTTGCTAAAGTAGCGCAGAGGTGGGGTTCCCTTCCCCGCCGACAGCTCAGGCAATGATTATAGCCGAGTTCCATCTCGCAGAAGGATCCCTGTAGTGCTATCTAAGCGGAGCAGGGACATGTTGCTTTTTTAGGCGCAATGTCTTTGATCTATATGAGCCTATATGAGCCTACTGCAAATATTAACACTAAAAACTGTGACACGATTTTTTGTTGTTGTTTATTGTTTTATTTAACGCACACAGATACTTTTCACAAGCAATCTATATAATAATTTGTTTATCCTCATTAGTGTCACGTACAACTTCAGACTGAAATAGCTCGAAGACTATACAATGAAATTTTACAATTCCTTTTGATCTGAGTTTCTGAGGTGAAATTAGAGTTTTTGTCTATTAAATCTATATTTTAATAACCGTATAAAAAAAATTCAAAAATCAAATAACGACAAAACTTTTTAACTTATTCTATAGATGGCGCGATATGTCCGCCTGAGATGTTGGCTTTCCGTGAATCAGATTAGGTCTTATCTCAGACGATAATTATATATAATTTAATAGTTAATAAGAATATATAATACTTAAAAGAGCAAAAAAATAACAAATTGTACAAACATATTCCATTTTATTTTAATATATCTGTTTTTTAATTCAATCAACGATGTTTGTGACGTCAAGATGTTTCTCGCGCAAGAAAATAAAACTGAATAATCCTTTTATAACCTGTACAGCCAGTGGATATTTTCAAATAACTTTAGGGAAATTCAGGTGTCTATGAAACGGGAGATAAGTATTCTAAATCACGTGATCAACAAAGCTACGTCAAAAAGTGACGTGTATGCCAATCATCTCTAATCATCTGACATCTCCCGCCTCCTCCTGAAAAATGGCTGGCATCATCCGCGTTGAGAAAGAATCCACTCAATATTGTCGAAGTATGATGTATGGACAAATAAAATCAAAAAAGATTGATTTTAAATCAATGTAGATTGCGTTAATTGATTTGTAAGTATAATATTTTTACAAAATATTTCTTATTTCGAGGATGGAAGTTCGAACGTTTACCATAAAGGAAAGAAGATGAAATTAGAAAAAAATTCTATGCACGATAACCAATTTTATTGATAATTTGAAAAATAATGAAAATAATATTTTACTATACTTTATATTCAATAATTTTCAAATAGCTTAAATTGATTTTTTAAGAATACACGATTATTATTGGAAGAAATACTCTTAGGATTTGATATTAAGATTTTAATATGAAAAAATTATGACAATAGCAAAACTAAAAACTAAGTCATATAATTATAGCAAAAATGTTATCAATCGTTAACTTGTATTGTACAAGAGCAGAACTTTTTCTATAAAATTCAATACATAAACAACCTAAAATGATTAATGAATAGTAATGTATTCTAAATATGACACACAAAGATCCCAAAACTGTATGAAAGAACGTTTTCCCACTAATTAAAAATTTGAGACTTATTTGTTTTTTCTATAAAGTGTCACATTTGTGAGAGTGTTGTTAATATATTTTCAAGAATAATATGTCTAATTAGGTCTTGTTTTGATAAAAACCAAGAATGTATATTCTATGTTTCAGTTATGACAAGTTTAGAAAAATCAGAAATATTTTGATAAACAATAAGTTCATTCTTTAAATTAATACAGTATTTTTTTAAATATATTTATTAAAAAATTTACAAACATTAAAATATAGAGAATATTTTTATAAAAACAATAAAATGAAGATAATTTTTCTAATCATCAATATAATGAAATGTAACCTTAGATAAGATATTTGATGTACTGTATTTACTTCATATCAGTTGATCTTATCACCGTTATTGTAATCAATCAATTATTTTTAGTTTCTGTTAGAGATCTTATCCATTACACATTTTCTAAAATCAAACAATAATTTCCAAATTGATTCAATATCAGGAAAATCAGGTAAGGCATTATTTCATATAAAATTTTCTTTGATAACATAATTCTTAATGAATAATATCAGGAGACACAGTAGTTATTGTAAGCCAAAGCCAATAGTCACTGCCTCTTATTACAGAGATCATTTCAGCCAAAATTCAACACTAAAGTTACAGTGTTGTATAATCACCACTTTTTTATACTCCTCTAAGTTAAATATAATTAAACTGACAATTATAATCAAGGAAAATATTCAATAGGACAGAACCAGATTTGAAGTTTCATATCAGATTAATAAAAGAACTGGAGTAGTTTGAATATAGCAAATTCAGCAAAAAGCTTCATTTTTCTTTTTTCCTTCTCTTCAGACACCTTTAGCCTGAGGACTAAGTAGTACTGTTTAACTGATTGATGAAATTTAGGATATAGATCTTTTTAAATTAATCAAAATCTGGGGAACAGTATAATTAAGTCAAAATATATATGGAAAATGAGCAGAATAATTTTCATAATTATTTAATATGTTTGTTTGATTTTGTTCTGCCATGAATTTAATAATTTGTTTAATTTGTATATTGATAGCTTCTATTTAATTTTTCAAAATATGTCTTAGGTGTTTCTGCATAGATAATTAAACCATAAGATACAATACTTATTATTTCTGTATTCAACCAGGCTTTACATATTAGATCATCAGAAATATATCTCAGATATCTCCAAATAAAACCAGTTTTTGTGTAATTTTTTATTAAGTATTCAATATGAGATTTTAAAGCTTAATTTTGTATCTAAAATAATTCCCAAATCTTTATGACTCTATTGAAAAAGAAAAGATCTTTCAAAAATTTGTATTTCTATATCAGTATCTTGTTTCTTCAAATTATGTTTCATGAATTCTGTTTTATTTAGATTTATCACAAAATTGTTATGGTTAACCAAGAATGTATAATTTTTAAATCTGAAATTAAATTATTTATAGAATAATTAATTATTTTAACATCATCAGCATATCCTATTACAGATGATGATGTCAAAGTATGAATAGGATTTATATATAAAACAAATAGAATTGCACTCAACGGAGAGCCCTGAGAAATACCAGAAGTAGAAGTAAAAAATTCTGAACTTTTACTATATACTGTCTATTTTGTAAAAATTTAAATTCCAGAATAAACATTTTACGTTTCTCAGAATTCCAATTTGCGAATTCCATTTATGATGTAATAATGTATATTAAAATCTCTATAGTTTTCCACTACGTTGGCATATTTGGTATATGGCCTACACAAATCAGCTTTTCCAATATATTCAAATTAAAATATATACACGGTGTTTTCTAGCACAGGTACTACCCTTTTTTCTCGGAAACGCGATGAGATATGAAGTAGTGATAAAAATTTTGATTACCAAACTATATCCGAAGAATCGAATGGGCATGATAAAAATTTTGTGGGCCCATCCAAAGTAGGGGCACAAGGAGTCAACTATGAAATCTCCAATGGAAACCAATGCCGATTTGGCACAAGAGGTCAACTATGAAATCTCCAATGGAAACCAATGCCGATTTTAACATAATTGGATAGAACTGTGAAAAACAAACAACTTTTGTTGGAAAGTTTTTTAATATTACTTACGGATTGTGAGATATCACAAAAAAAGATGCCGCCACATGTACTAAAACACAATTGGATAGAACTGTGAAAAACAAACAACTTTTGTTGTGAAAGTTTTTAATATCATTTACGGATTGTGAGATATCACAAAAAAGAGATGCGCAGTATGTACCGCCGATTGGGCTATTCAAGCAATAAGAAGAATAAAAATCAGACAGAGGGCATTTGTGTACATTGCGAAATATTATTGAAGCAGAAAACAGCAGTACTATGCAGATTTAAGGCGAATTCTAGTACTCGGTAGAAGTACTCGAACCGCACGTGTGACAAGTCTTTCGCCATCACAGTTTGGCATGGTGCCATACTCAAGCACAAGGGTTTCTGGACTTGTTTCAGTCCTTTATGAGCGCCATGGATGTAGACAGATGCCCTCTGTCAGATTCTTCCTTTTATTTTTCTTGAATAGCCCAATCGGCGGTACATACGGCGCATCTCTTTTTTTGGGATATCTCACCATCCGTAAATGACATTAAAAAACTTTCAAAAGTTGTTTGTTTTTCACAGTTCTATCCAATTATGCCAAAATCGGCATTGGTTTCCATTGGAGATTTCATAGTTGACTCCTTGTGCCACTACTTTCGATGGGCCCACAAAATTTTTATCATGCCCATTCGATTCTTCGGATATAGTTTGGTTATCAAAATTTTTACCCCTACCTCCTATCTCATCGCGTTTCCGAGAAAAAAGGGTAGTACGTATGCTAGAAAACACCCTGTATATATGTATATGCATTACGGATTACTTTAGATGAAACCAATCATTGGTTGGTAATATTCAAAGCCGGCCCAAGGCACGATGCAAGTGTGCACAGCATCAGGGCGCTACCGTATGGGGGCGCTTTACAAGATTATTTAACCGCTATTGTCTTTAAAAAATATGGGGGCCGCTATAAAAGGACTTTGCACCAGGGTGCCCACTACCCTAGGGCCGGCTCTGGTAATATTTATATTATAATCTGATGCAGTTTAACATTAAAAATTGAGATATTGCCTGAGACAAATGCAGAATTCCGCATTTACTTTTCCACATGTGGATAAAAAATTATAATTAATGTACAGTATTTTTAACTACTGAATGTGAAATATTGGAGGATTAACATTCGAAGCAGTAAGATTGTTTTGTTGCTTTCATCGAGTATATATATATATATATATATTTCTTGCATTTTTATGGGAACAGAGAACAGGGAAGATTGTGAACTAACGAAGTAATGTAATCTCTATAAATAAGTAATACTCTGTGATGTCATCAGTAAAAAGCGTAAAATAATAAAGGAAAGAACCATTTTCTTAAATTTATAGAAGTTAAGAACAAAAATAGTTATGATATAAAAATCAGCCTAAAGTTTACTGCATTTTCTAAATATATCTACGATAAATCATTACGGGACATAAATATTTTGTTATTTTGGATATCAGAAAATAAAAATCTTTTTTGTAAACTGTGAAAAACGCAGGAAAATCATAAAAAATCACTGTTCATTATACAAAGATAAAATGGGTAGTAGTACGTTACGCTTATCCACACAATATTTTGATAGTTAATAAATACGAATGAATATTTTATGTTGGGTGTTAGCCTCATCATCTTAAATAAGACGGTTTAAGATAATAAAAGTTTTTCATCCGATAAAAGAAATCAGGTATCAATCTTTAGAGTACATCTTTTACAAAAAAATAAATGATAATTGGCATAGACTAATCTGTTGTATATAGCAAACAAATATTTACTTACCTAATTGTAAATATTTTTTTTATTTCAGATATCTTCTCTTCTAATAGAATATTTAGCACTCTATAAAATTCCGATAACATAATCATACTTCGGAATTAAATGGAATAATCACATTTTAGAAGGCTATTATCTGAAACTGATCATCGATGCCAAATGAACTTATCCAATTTTATTTGGTGAAAAATTTAATGTGGATCTAATTTCAAAAATTTTATCTTTTCGTGATGTTAATCTGCACTAAATATAATGGGAATTATGTGTGATATGACTGATTTTATTATTTGAAATTATGGAACAAAATGATTATTCTATATCAAAACGTTCGTTCACTTAACAGAAAGATGTCGAATCTCCAGAAAGTTTTGAAGAAACCTTTCGATGCTCTCTGTTTATCAGAAACCTGGTTGGCAACTGATTCTACCATTTGCAACGTTTTCCATCAGTTTAGTTTCGACTTGTTTTCTGCACCGAGAGATTATTGCCGAGGAGGAGGAGTACTCATTGCTACGAAGAAAGACTTAACGCTAAACGAAACTTTTCTAAAGAAGACTATTTCGTATCTGTTCAAATAGACAAGCATAGTTTACTTTTAGTATGCTGCTACGCACCTAAAAGATGGTGCTCTTACATATTCCCTTCGCTTCGTCGCTACTTACAAAGAGTTAGGGGGGGTATTATTCGAAAATTTAATAATATGTGGAGACTTTAACACTTGCCACATCGAATGGTTTGGATGTCGTCCTCAATATTCTTACGTTAATTGGGCAGAAAAATATCTTTTGAACAAAATTTACTATTTCTTTGAATTTATTCAAAAGGTCACTTTTCCACACGTCAAGGTAATTTTCTTGATCTAGTATTTACTAATTGTAAACGCCTGAATACTTCGTCTTGTGCCGCTTTTGCTTCCGATCATATGGCAATATTAATCTCCATCGCTTCTCGGCCTTTTGGCTAAAATCAAAGTGTTTGGTTGCCTTAAGGTGTTTTTTGGTGAATTTACCCAGCCTCATCTACGGAACGTAGCTCGTTCCAGTGTTCCAGTTCCACGGCGTCGAAGTTGATATTCCACAAGCGTGCTTTTTTGGTGCTTTGGTGAGTACGGTTTACTTTGTTCTTTACTATTTTTTGCGTTAGGGACCTCTGTCCAGAGTTTTCTGGGCAGGTTCGTCCCGAAGCGCGGGGTGTCATCCTTACGGGCACCCCAGCGTACTCACCACCTGTGTTTTACCTTGGCACACCTGGCCGTGAACTTTTTGTGCTTTGTGACCGTGAAGAAATTTTATTTGATACTTACCTGAATACCTACCTGTCATTTTGGTTCCATCTGGTCAGGCTACACAGTCGGGGTACTGTGTTTCTCCTGTCCTGGGCTCATAACCCCTGCACTTCCTGTAGATCTCCGTGAAGGAGATCTTTTCCTGAGGTCGGGCTGCATTCCTTCTTCTGGGATGGACTCCTGTGATAGTGACCCTGGAAAAACTAGAAATGGATAGTGGTGATACAACAGTCTCACAAAAGGAAATGACAACAAACTTGAAAGTGATACCAAAATGGATGGAGAATCTTCTGTTCTTGGTTCCAGACCGACGTATGCTTCAATTGCTAAAGGGAGTGTGCCTCTAGTGGATAACCTGAAAGAAAATAATGATATTAGTTTTATGAATGTACAAGATATTATTAGTAAGAAAGGGAAAAAGGGTATGGATTACTATGTTAACAACAGAGCGTCCAGAAACAGGTCAGTTATTTTTAACTTAGATAATTTAGATATTAAGGGTTTATTTAAAAGTTTACAGGAGACTATAGGAAAGGAGGGTGAAGTAGAAACAATAAATGTTACTAAGAATAATGAAGTTATAGTCTCTATCTATAACGAAGTTCCCTGGGGGCTTTTAATGAAGAATGGGATTTTGTACCAGGGAAAAAATGTTATGCCTGAGTCTGTAGAAGAACCTCCAAAGTTTGTGAAGTTATTCAATGTCCCGAGTGAGATAGAAATGGAAGATGTGGTGATGGTGATGAGCCAGTATGGTGATGTTAAGGGATATAAGGAAATGAGATATAGAGATATCCCTACTGTAAAAACGGGGCATAGGAGGGTTATAGTTAAAATGAACAAACAGATCCGAAACTTCGTTAAGATTAGAGGCTATAACATACCGTTTATGATGGCGTCCAACAAACTTGTTTTCGATGTAAGAAGACCGGTCATTTTATCAAGAATTGTCCAGATGTGAGATGTTTTATCTGTGGCAAAAAGGGCCATATTCATACTGAGTGTGTAGAGGGTCAGGATAATAATCCAGATATGGTCTCGGAGGTTAATGGGAAAGAGGAGGAGAAGAAAAGGGTGAAGGATGATGTTATGTCAGATATAGAAATAATTAATGTTAGTATTAGAGAGGAGGAAAAGGAAAAAAGAGATAGAGATAGAGAGTAAAGAGTCTTGCATGGAGACTAGTGAAGATACAGATGGAAAGAATGTTGGTGAGATTGTTAATGAGAGTATAAATGATAGTGATATAAGTATTAATATTGTTAATGAAGAAAGGGATTCGACCAGAATAAGTCGACAATTAAGAAAGAGAAACTCAGACAGGGAAAAAAGAGGTGATAGCAGGAAAAGATCTAAGAGTGAGGCTTTAATATTACAGGGTAAATATGGAATATAGAAATAGACTTAAAATACAGACTTTAAACGTTAATGGGTTAAAAGATTATTGTAAGAAGATTATTTTGTTAAATCTTTTGAAAACATGCAAGACCGATATACTTTGTATACAAGATACTAATATAGGAGATTTTAAAGATTTGAGAGAAATGAGGAGACTATATCTAGGATATAGGTTGTTAACATCCTTTGCAATCCGCTTTCATACCGGTGTAGCCATATTTATTAAGAATAATATTAAGATACAGAACTTCGTGACAGATAGTGCTGGCAGGCTCGTTTTTATAGATTTTATTTATATTGAACAATATTTTAGACTTTTAAATATTTATTTGCCACCGTACATGGCAGAAAGAAAAGTGTTTTTTAATAATTTAGATATTTTTATGAATACCGATAGAATTTTACTTTTAATCGGTGATTTTAATAATGTTTTAGATCAAGTAGATAAAAACTCTCCTTTACAATATGATAATACAAGAGAAGTTTTAAATGAATTAATTAATGCTAAAGATTTAACTGATACTTACCGTGATATGTATCCAACAACTCCTGGTTTTACATGGTTTGGGCGAGGGATTGCAGCACGTCTTGATAGATGCTATGTTTCTAAAAATAGAGTTAAAATTAAAAATATTGCTGTTTACAGTCTTAATTATATCATAAGTGATCATGCTATATTACAAATTGAACTTGAACCTACAGTACAAGTTAGACATGGAAGGAAAATTCCTCCCATCAATAAGGAAGTCTATACATTAGACAGTTTCAAGGATCTGGTAGTCTGTCAATTAGAAGAGATGAAAAAAGAGATTACATGGGATAAGTGGTACATCTTTAAAAAATAAATTACTAAACATGCATTACAGTTAACCTTGTCGCTGAAAAGGGACAGGTTTCGACAATTGAGAATGTACCAGAGAACTATGACTAATTTGATTTGTAATAATCAAGACAATCAATCTGACATCCAGATTGAAACTGTTCAGCAGATGATCAATGAATATTTCACAAAAGAAGTCTGTAAACAGTATGAGGAATATAAGGTTGGGAGGTTATGCCCAAACCAGGGGAATAATAGAAAGTTTTTTAATAAAATCAGGAAATTGGATACAAAGTTTAAGATTCAAGCTATTGAGGATCTAAACCAGGGCTGTCCAATTATAATGAGCCCGAGGGCCGCAGCCATGTTTAGTAGAAATATGGAGGGCCGCAGTTACAAAAAAGGGGGCGGGGCTTTGGTCTTGATACGATAATGACTCAACAAACGGAACGCATAAATATAACGCTTTTTGGAAACCAATTTTATTTCCAGATTAACAAACCTTATTACAAAATTATATTTACCAGATTGCATCTAATAAACATATAAACAAAAATAGTATGTATGTATCTATTTAATGTGATAAATGATGGCGGGCAGCAGCATTTACAAGGGCTGGATATTTATATCCATTCCTGTTTAGTTATTTGCAGAATACGTAAAAGAAGAATCTCCAAGGCAGGTTCTGAATCGATTCTTAACAATTTTCATGTTAGAAAATGCACCTTCACACAAATAAGTACTATCAAACGTTGATACTTTCCGACTAAAATCACAAAAGTCAGGAAAACATTCGTTAAACCAAGCAGTTAACATGTGATTTGTTATGAAAAAGTCATTTTCCCACCGCTACTAATATACTTAATTTTCATTTTCTATTTTACGTTTTCTCTAACTCATTTCAAAATGCAACGAGCTCATAGTAAAATAAAAATAAAATTAAATTACAGTAAACAGTAAAATAAAATTAAAACACAATCTCACAACAATGGTTACACAATCACTGAAATGTGTGTTAGAAACCAAAAATAACTAATATACAGTAACAATTTAAACTGAAATAGCTAAAACTAAAATTGACGTAATTGAAAGTCTTATAAAAATGTGATATGTCATTGATAGCTTGTTGATCATTAAATAATTACTAATAATTAAGAAAAATTAATTAATTGAGTTAATATAATTCAATTTTAGGTTTCTTTTGATTATTCTCTCAATAAAGTAATAAATAAAAGTGAAAAAATATTAAAAAGCAATATTCTATTACAAACTGTGAAAGCCTCGCGGGCCGCACAAAATGGCTTGGCGGGCCGCATGCGGCCCGGGGGCCGCCTATTGGACAGCCCTGATCTAAACGGTAATGTTATCAGGGAACAAGATATGATTTTAAAAATCTTAACTTCTCATTATCAGCGACTGTTTGGTGAGAATGATAGTAATTTGTCTTTATGGGGAAACTTTGGGGAAAATATACAAGTGTTGGATGCTCCCTGTAGGGAAAATATACAACGGGCAGTTGCTGGTAGTGAGATTTTAGCTGCTATCAATGCTTTACACATTGATAAAGCAGTGGGTCCGGACCTTTTACATCCGGAGTTTTATAGATTTTATAAAGTCTTCTTAATAGAGATTTTAGAGGTTTTATATAATCTTAATTATTACAAATCGGGTTTTAACACGGGCCTGCTAGTTGTGATACCAAAAAGGAAAATTGATATACCTAACATTAATGATATACGACCACTAACTCTTTTAAATGTTGATTATAAAATTATTAGTATTGTTTATGTCAATAGGCTTATAAAGAATACAAGTTCCCTTATAGTCAATACCCAATCTGCGGGTATTAAAGATAGAAATATTCAAGAGAATTTTCTTTTTATCAAACTTTTAATTCGGCTATATAGGGATAAGAATAAACCTCTATCTATATTTCAGGTTGATTTTAGTAAAGCCTTTGACAATGTAAGTCACGAGGTTCTGTATAAAATGTTTTACAAAATGGGACTGGATGGTTCATGGATAAATAAATTTGAGTTTTTATACATCAGCCGCTTCCTATGTTTGTCGTAATAGGACAATAGATTGCCCTATTTTTGTTAAAAAGGGAATCAGACAAGGATGTCCTACAGCTATGTATGTTTTTGTGTTATATATTAATATTTTATTAAGAGCAATTCAGTCTGATGAAAAAATTAAACCTATATACTTACCTGGGGGTAGTGAAGACATCAAATTTATTAGTCATGCTGATGATATTAATATCTTAGTGGGTGACAGGGAATCCTATAGACAAACTAAGAATGTCTTGGATAGTTTTTGTGATTTAACTGGAATGAAAATTAATGTAGAGAAGAGTTCTGTTTATAACGTTAGCAAGAGAATTATAGTTGATAGTAATACTTATCCTATCTATGAGTTTTTATACATCAGCCGCTTCCTATGTCGTAATAGGACAATAGATTGCCCTATTTTTGTTAAAAAGGGAATCAGACAAGGATGTCCTACAGCTATGTATGTTTTTGTGTTATATATTAATATTTTATTAAGAGCAATTCAGTCTGATGAAAAAATTAAACCTATATACTTACCTGGGGGTAGTGAAGACATCAAATTTATTAGTCATGCTGATGATATTAATATCTTAGTGGGTGACAGGGAATCCTATAGACAAACTAAGAATGTCTTGGATAGTTTTTGTGATTTAACTGGAATGAAAATTAATGTAGAGAAGAGTTCTGTTTATAACGTTAGCAAGAGAATTATAGTTGATAGTAATACTTATCCTATCGTTGACAGGTTGAAAATTTTAGGTGTTTGGTTTAGTGAGAATACAAGTCATGAAATGTTTGATCTCATTAGTACGAAATTGAAAGATGAGATCGTGAAATGGGATGATTATTGGTTATATTTACCTGAACGAGTTATTTTAATGAAATCTATTTTAATCGGGAAAATTGTTTTTATTTATATACCACTATTTTTAATAAATCCCATTTTAGGCAATTAGAGAACATTTTATTTAAATTTTTTGGAAAAGTAATGTAGAGACTAAACCACGAACACTAATTAAAAATAAGAAAAATGAAGGAGGTTGGAATGTTTTCGACCTGTCAACATTCGCAGAATCAGTTCAGCTTTCATTGATTGTTAACACTTTGAAACACGGTACTCACCCACTGGGTAATCTTTTCGCCTATTTTATTGGTGATATCGCCTATAAAATCAAGGGGATGAATATTGGAAATCATCATGGGAAGGCTGTTTCCTATGTAAAAAAATGGAAGGAATGCCTTACAACTCTTGATAATATTATTGTACAACATAATAACAAAATTAAGCCAAGAGAAATTTACAATGAGATTTATCAGTATTGTAGTTTGAATAATTATAAAAATTTTAACTGGAAACGAATTTATGATACTTCACTGCCTCCAGACTGTATTGAAACTAATTGGCGTTTTGCCGTAGGTGCTTTGGCTACCAAGGATTTGTTACTTAAAATGAAGAGGATTACACATAACAAATGCACTTTCTGTAACTCGGAAGAGACTTATAAGCATATTGTTTTAAATTGTCCTCATGCCGTTTATCAATGGAAATGGGTGGGGAAAGTTTTTAGGTGTTTTATTACTGAAGCGAATATTTTAGAGCATACAAATTTTAAAACTTTTAATACTTACCTATTTAATTTTTTAATATCTTCTTTGGTGAAGAGATGTTTATGGAAAGCTAGGTGTGAAGCGGTTTATGATAAAAAGAGAGTAACACCTGGATTGATTAAGATGCGGGTTTTAGATGATTTTAAAAGGAAAATTATTGCTGATAGAAATGCTTTTTCCGAGTTGCAATTTAAAAAATTATGTTCAAATACGGAAGATGTTATATGGAATGAAAGTGGTGGCTCTATACTTTTACGATTTTAAAAACATATTTATTTTTTAACGTTTACTTATAGTTATTATATTTTATTTATGTTTTTTATTTATATATATGTGTACCTATATGTTTATATAGGTTTTATTTGTATATACTTTATATACCTATTTTAATAAAACTTATTATTTTTTGAAATTTATATATATTTACACTCTTAGATAAATTTTTATTTATTGGTGTTTGTTTATTTAATTATAGTCTTTATGGAAATTTTTAAAATTTTTTGTTCTTAAGTATCTTTTAACTGTTTTATGTGTGTAGAGCCACTATTCAATTGAATCCTGACCCTCGATTTCTGACCTATTGATGTTTTCTGGAGCTCTGATTATTTTGGAAAATTGTAAATATGTATTTTAGGAACTGAGCTGAAATTCTTATGGTAATTTGATTATTTAGGAAGCGATTAGTGTTTAGTTGGATTTTTATATTTTTTCTTGTATTTTGCTTATATTTTTACTTACTTTCCGGGTATTTGTAGACCTATAAATTTTGAGATTTTAAAATCATATATGTATAAGTTTATTTATACTTACTGTATTGTTATACTTACCGAATATCTCCGTCTTCATCTGTATACCTGTAAAGATAAAATATGTTTAGTAAAAAGCTATTTGTTATGTTTTTTTTAAAAACATTTAAAGTACCTACCTGTAAGTTTTGTATGTGGGTGATATACCTCATACCTACCTTATATTATGTACTATTTTATTATAATACCTGTAAATAAAAAAAGCGCGTTGAATTATTATGTTTTATATACTTACCTTTGTCTGCATGTTGCATGTGTTATTCTTATTTTGATGTATTGTTGATATTTTTTGAATTTTATTTACGTTCTTTCTTTTTTCAAAAGTATTGGTAGGAACAATTGATTTATGTTTTTTACATTTTAGTAACAGAATAAGATATTGTTACTGTAATCATTGTTACCTGACCAGCAGTCCCGCCACCCTAAGCTATTCCTTGTGGCGGGGCTTGCTTTTTGTATTTTCCTGTTAGTTTAATAAAACTTTTGAAAATTATTATATTTAACAGGATGGATTGCTAAGAAATATAAACACAAATATCCTAATTTAGGAAAATTTACTCATGAAATCAAACAATCTGATCACATTTATTTCCTACCATCATATGTTCAACAGTTTTCTTTTGATAGTCTTGTTGAACCCTCAGAAGAATTTTTTAATTTATCAAAAAAAAAAAAATGGTATATATATTTTTGCAATATTCAAATGATATAAAATCTAAACTAAAATTTGTGTTTAATTTGACCCATTTAATGAAAACAACAATTCATCTATCGGAAGATGTAATAACAACATTTATTACACAACATCTTTATAATCAAAATATCTAAATTATTTTATAAAACAAAAACATTTTCGTTTAAGTGAAAGAATAACTTTAGATGTGAAAGAAAGCTTAAAAATATATATATTTAGAATTTTTAAAATAATTAAAGTATCCAAACAAAGTTTTTCTTTCCTGAAACATTATCAGTTCATTCAGTTCTTGTTAAAATATATTCTGCTAATATAAAAACGATATATTGCCTTGATCATTTCAGCAAATGATATTATAATAAAAATTAAATTAATTAGTATATAAACCAGGGCCGCCAAGAGAAATTTTCGGGTCCGTGACAAGTCTGTGTTCCGGGCCCCACTTAAAAAAAGGGGAAACAGGGCCGCAGAGAGAAATTTTCGGGCCCATGACAAGTGTGTAGTCCGGGCCCTACTTAAAAAGTGCATCACTTTGGTTTAATAAAAAAGTCGTATAAAACATTAAATATTTATTTAAAAAGTGTATAATAAATTCAAAATTCGATACATTACATATCATGTTATATATATACAGTAAGACCCCGCTTAAGCTGCTCCGTCATGTTTTATAAATAAAATAGTTTATTTTGGCATGACTGCTTGTTTGGGTGCGCTCTAGCAGCGGGCTGCGAACTATCAGACACGTTATATGACACGTCAGAGCCCGATGGTCGGGCCCTTTTCGATGCCGGGCCCGTGACAAAAGTCAGATATCACCCCCTCTCGGCGACCTTGATATAAACTATTGCATTCTATACAAGTCTAAATGTAATTTATTTTTGTTGTTTCTCTTTTTACAATTATTCTTTAATATATTACAAAAATTCATTCCTAGTATTTCAGAAAAAAAAAAATAATAAAATTTTGTTGTAATCTATCTGCAGAATGATATAGTTTCAGTGAACTGTTATAAATTTTTTTAATTATTATTTTTTACTCTTATTAGCATTTTTCAATGTAATTTACTAATATGTCAACATTTTTGTAATAAGTAAATTTATGTTTTTATGAAAATTATATAGGAATAATATTTTTGATTAAAAATGTTAAATCTTTTTTGAAGTATTCCAGATGTTATTTATTCTCTAATATCTGATGAATAAAGATATTCAAAAGTTAATTTGCAAATCTTTATTTCACAAAATTACAGTACAAAGAAATCGCTTTGAAATTTTATTAATAAATAGTTAAACATAGTGAAATTTATTTTATAAAATGCCAATTTGGAATTAACTAATCAAAATGTTGAATCACTACAAAAGTTTTTATTTCTAAAATTCGATTTAAAAGAAAGCTATTTAAAAGAAAGATAAAGTGAAATAATTGCTATTAACACTTAATTACAATTTCCTATTAATATTTAGAAGCTTCGTTTTATAGTAGAATTGTAGTTTTTCCGAACTTCTGTTTTGGTCTAACGGCGACGTCACATCAACAACCAATAACGTGCCACTTTTCGGCATGAGACAACCTTGTCTTCTACTATCCTTAGTTATTACCATTGTCATTAGATCTACTAGTCGTAGCACTCTTCAGATTTCTTTATTGACGCCGATTTTCTCCGCAAGAGGGTTGTCTGTTCTACATTAGGCCAGCATTTCGTACGGTAGTTGAGTATCTGCTATAAAAATCTTAAAATTTGGATCTCGTTTTTTTACTTAGTGCAAAACGTGTGTTCTTGTTTTGGTTGATTTCATTTATAATAATGCCTACAACATGCTATGTACCAGGTTGAGAATCTGGTTATCGATCAAATACTGATAAGGAGAAACGACATTTTTTTTAGAGTTAAAAAAAGGAAATTTTACACAATTAGAAGAATGGGCAAGACTCATACCATGAAAAGATCGATCATTAACATATTCAAGTAATATCTGTGACTTACATTTTGATAACCGTTTATTCCAGAAATCTTATAAGCATGTTATTAATGGAGTAAATGTTGAAATCAACATGGGTAACTGGAGATTATCTGCTGATGCAAAACCTACGATTTTTTTCAAATTGTCCAAGTTATTTGTCAAAAAATCTAGGTCCTCTCCTTCAATCTCAGTGCAAAACATGTGTTATTGTTTTGGTTGATTTCATTTATAATAATGCCTATAACATGCTATGTACCAGGTTGATCAGCATTGAATTGTATCAGCGAAAGATGTTCCAAGAAGAGAGAAATGCATAATGATAAAAGCAGTAAGTAGTCGACAAAGTCATTACTTTCAAAGTTTATTACTCGTATTCAAAATAATATACATTTTAAGTAATGAGGACTTAATAAAACATCAAGTTGGCTGCTCAGTTTTAGAGCATAGAGTGAATTTAACGTCAAGAATTATACATTTTTACATAACTTGCAGATTACATTTTTTACAAGGTCATTAAACAGTGGCCGAATGTACAAACTACAGAAAAAAAATAACATGTAAAAATTGCAAAATTACAATAAATATTTTGTATTTTCTATTTAATGTATATAGTATTGAAAATGTAAAATAAAAAGTAATTTTAATTTTTGTTTTAAGATACTTTTTGTGTGATCTAATATAAAATCATAAGCGCCTTGGCCTAAACTAAAGCTCTAGATATAGAAAGTAAAGTCGAACCACTGTAACTTGGCCAAGAGTTGGGTCGTCTCATAGTTATTGCGAGGGGAGAAGCTCTCAGAGGGGAAAAAGAAAGACACTTAGTTTGACACCTGTGCTTTCAAAAATTCAATTTAAAGAGCTTTTGATATTAAGGAAAAACTCTGGAAAGCTTAAGCTACTGAAATTTTTATAAAGATTGAAGCACAGTGAATTAATAATTAAAGACTATTAATTGCTAGTCAATATTAATATGAGAATAATGAATAGTTTGTGATAATTGATCACTTGGATCAAATAGTACCAAATACAATGCTAAAAAAAAGTGTAAAAATATATATAAAAAGCAAACAAGATTTGCAAATATTAACCAATATCATTAAAAATATAATGTAAAAGAGTATTTGATAAAATCAAACAAAACAAGAAACAACAGTAACAATTCTATCAAAAGATGCAATCATGCAACTGTAAAAATTTAATTCATAAAAATATTGTAAAAAGTTATAACTCATGTAAAAATAAGTCAGGTATATAAAATATTATTATCTTATAAAAATACTCTTTCTGAAAATAATTAAAATTATTTCAGTTAAGCAATTGAAATGTCTTAACTATCTGACAGTAAAATAAGGGCACATGATTAAAATATAGTTCATAGTAATGGCAGAGTTGCAAAGATTATAAATTGATTGGAATCCCATCAAATAATATAGATGAGTGGCAAATAATGGAATTCAAATATATCCTATACAGAATCTTCCTAGGAAGATTTTTTTTCTGTTGTTTCTACAATGCTCAATGCTTTCAGTTCTCGATGCTGGACAATTTGTTTGATCTCTAGGGCAGATTTCAGAAACGAGGTTTATGCTGCAGCTGTGGGTTTTAGAAAATCGAATTACAGAAAAGAGGTTTTTTTAAGCCATGGTCTAAACAGCCTATGAAAAACCGGTATTTTAAGCTGCAGTTAGGCATTGCCATAGGTTGGTTTAACCTATGGCAAAAAGTGGAGCGTGCTTAGTTTGTTCAACAAACGGAAGTTGCCATTTTTTTGCTACTTCATCATAGAAAATGGATATTTTACAGATTATAGATGTATGCGATGGTGTGGGTAAACATTATCAGAGGAGCAGAAAGGAACTAATAAGAGTTAGGACATTGAAAGATGGGACAAATCCACTAGAAATCTATTCCGATGACAAATTCCCAAGTCGATATAGATTTTTCTAAGGAAGGATTTTGTTAATAATTTGTTTTGACACAGAAAATAATAATAATAATTACTAGAAATTACCCGCTCATATAAATAAGCGGAAATATACTATTGTGATTTAATCTTATAATACTTTATATAACAGCATATAGTATAATAATAATAGCTTATCTTGCAAATTTATTTACTATATATTTTATTAAGTTTATCTTGCAAATTTATTTACTATATATTTTATTAAGCATTAGTTCAAATGTGTAGTAATTTTGTTAATAAATAGAAATGCCATAAATATAATAATGGGCCCCCATGGGCCACGCCGAGCCCCCCACGGGCGCACGGGGACAATTCGTATTGGAAGCCCGTGGGGCCCGGGAATTGTCCCCACGGGCCCGTGTATTTGGGACGTCCATGGTGTATTTGAGAATTATCCCCACGGGCCCGTGGGGACAATTCGTATTCGGAGCCCGTGGGACCACCCCACAGGCGCCGTAGGGAACCGGGCCCCACAGGACCCACAGACCTCCCTCCACGGGTGGGGCTGCACCCCCATGGAGGGGATAGTTTACAACATGATGAATAGTTATTTCTTTGTGTGATAAAATATAAGCAAATTTCATTTCAGATATGTAATACATGTATATCACTATCGTAATTATGGATACAGAACAGACTTAACTGCAAATTCAATATAAAATTTCCTTTAAAATAAAACATCCAATAAAAAGGTATGATATAAAGATACTGATTGAAGACAAATTGATACTGAACAGCAGGGCCGCAGAGAGAAATTTTCGGGCCCATGACAAGTGTGTAGTCCGGGCCCTACTTAAAAAGTGCATCACTTTGGTTTAATAAAAAAGTCGTATAAAACATTAAATATTTATTTAAAAAGTGTATAATAAATTCAAAATTCGATACATTACATATCATGTTATATATATACAGTAAGACCCCGCTTAAGCTGCTCCGTTTAACGCTGTTTCAATATAACGCGGTTTTTTCGAATTCTATATTTTTTATTGATTCACTTTGGCGCGGTTTTTCAAACCGTTATACTCATATAAATCCGAAATCACACTAATTTTTTGCTTTGATATTCTTGTGCCGCCTCGCAATGCGTTTGATATCAGTTCAGTGAAATACATACGAATGTCTGCTGCGGTCACAGTTCATATTTATGATCGTTCACCAACATTATTTTAAAGTTAAAGTTTAGCCATTATTACGGAAATTATGCATTAGTTTACACAAAATGATCCAAATTTTCATAGACATTCAAAGGCAAAGGCAAAACGAAGTGTCATGGATGCGATGCCTTGCTATCGACAGTTGCTTGCTGAACAAAAGAGGAAAAGACAAGTGATTTTTCGTTAGATGATTCTTAACGAAAAAACAAAAACTATCAAATGAAGAAGAATCTTCCTCATCTCAAACAAATTATTTACTTGAATATTTTTTGATTTTCATGAATGATTTATGAATACAAACCGATATTAGAAATAAAAATATCTATAATTAATGTAATGCAATAGTAATAATACATATTACAAAATAAAAAAGTACTTATATTTTTTATTCTCTATTCCTATTATTTACGTGTTAAGATGACCTCATTTAACGCTGTTTTGTTTAGTGCTTGGTTTTTTTTTGGAACGTATCCCTCGCGTTAAAGGGGGTCTTATTGTAAAGTAGTTTATTTTAGCACGACTGCTTTGGATGCTTGTTTGGATAATAGAGAGTGCTTTCTGACGGCAGTCTGCAAACTATCACACACGTTATGTGACGTCAGAGCCCGATGATCAGGCCCTTCTTGATACCGGGCCCGTGACAAAAGTCACGGATGTCACCCCCTCTCGACGGCCCTGCTGAACAGTATCCTCTATCATAATCAGTAATAATTCTTTTAGCTAAGTAATTCTGTAAAAATCCAATAATAGTAATGCAGGTAAGTTATCTGTTGCCCTTTACTTTGACACTTAGCGCCATCTATTGATGTTTATTGACATAAAATAAAAATTGGGTCCCTAGGGCCTTAAAAAATGGCCAAATAAAAAAAAGATCTGTTGTCGCAGACATCCGAAAATTAGACCTTTCTAAGAATATCATATTTATAGAAATCGGTATAGTGGTTCGACCGAAAAAGGGACATCCTGTCAGCAGCCTCGTTTGACTATTAATATATATCAGGGGTGGCCAACTTGTTTGTCATTAAGATCGACTTCATATGTTAGCAATGAGTTCGCGATCTACCTTCGAAATTCTTCGTTTGATGGTGAAAGTAGAGATAGCAGCCAAAACTACATATCCCTAAACGACATTAGCCCAAAGCGAGATATCCGGCAGAGGCGACGGTTTTTTCCTTTAAATCTCAAACACAAAACCGCTGTGCACTTACCCCACTACACCTTATATATGAATATTACTCATAGTAAGGAATCGTTTGATAACATATAAAGTTTAAAAATTAATTATTTTCTATGAAAACTTTACTTACTAACAGGATTCATATCGAAAAAGGATACTGGTAGTCGTACGATACAGTGTAACAAACGTTGGCAGCCAAAACTACATATCCCTAAACGACATTAGCCCAAAGCGAGATATCCGGCAGAGGCGACGGTTTTTTCCTTTAAATCTCAAACACAATAATTCACTTCAACTCTCACAACTGTCAATTCATAGGTGCCATGTTGTCATCGTCAGTAAATTTATAATTTTGAACAAATGCTCTGCTGCTACCGGCTATTCTGTTTTAGGCCATACTCAGCAATGAAATTTTGGCTTTAGTTGTCTAGAGAAGGCACTACGCAGTAAGAGAGACGTCCGATAACTTACAAAGATCGACTACAAATCGTGAAATTTTGGCTTTAGTTGTCTAGAGAAACACTATTCAGTAAAAGAGAGTCATCCAATACTTAAGACGATCGACTATAAATCATCCCGCGATCGACCTGTTGGCCATCCCTGATATATATGATGATAATTATCCATTTATTATTTTAAATAAAAAATTCCAAATAATAGTAAAAAAGTAATTTATTAGAACCATTGAATAAAACATATGCATTTTAACAATATAATAAAAACATTGAGTGGAATATGTATCTACATATGTAAATTATAAATTACAAGTATTGTAATAAAGTGCAAATACTTTTATAAAGCTTTATTTTATACTATTGTTTTACAATACCTTATAATTTTTGAATCCAGAAAAATTAAACTTGAAAAAAATCAACGAATAATATAATAAATACAGTAATGAAACAACTTTCCATAAATTATAATAATTTATACTGTATCAGAATGTTCCTGATTTATTCAAAATTATCATTAATTAATTTTTTTTTATTTTATAAGATTCTTTACCAAACCTTTGGTTCTGAAAAGAGCCCTTTAATTTGCTTTATCTTAATTTTAGAAACAATCATCCTATAATCTAAAATTTCACACAGTTCTTGGGTTATTTCTACTTTTCCAGCCTATTCAAATCTTATTTAACAATTTTTCAATTTTTATTGCTTCTTTAATCAGTTTTATCGAGTCTTTTGAATGGTATAAGAAATTTTAAGAATCTATTATATAAAATAATACCTTTTAAAATATTTTTGAAAAAATTCTTTTTTACCTTTCTACTGCTCTAGACATCGAGAAAATAAATGAGGTATAATGCGAATCGAAAATGATGAATTTAAATTCATTGTGAATGCTTTTCCAAACATTTTTTTATTAGTGGATTTTTATCATAACCCTTATCTTCAATAATTTTTTTCCTCGGAGAAATTTCTGTACGATTTTGCAGCACTAATGTTCATAAACTCTTTCATTTTACTGGTGTCATCTGTGAAATCACTGATTGGTTAAGAAACTCAATTTCTCAGGGTGAGAAATTTTTAACGTAAAAGCGGTATTTTAGGCCATGGCTTCGCTAATCTCGGTTTCTGAAACTCGTTCTATGCAGCAGTTTATTGAGGTCGCAGTCTAAAGCATAAGCCTGGTGAAACTGTTTCTGTATTTGGCCCTTGGAATCATGGAGATTATTATAGATCTAGTCATCTCATGTCTATTACAACTTAACATCTTAATAATTCTAACTAAAAGGCATCAAATCATTACAGTAAAATGCAAAAGGATGAGCAATATTGCACAGTTTTTCTTTTTCAGTGCCTGTGAATCAGAGAATGATTTTCTATTAATCAATAGATATCGTTTATCATTTAAAATGATTGGAAACGGATCAAATTAAAAAAATTTTGATATTTTAAAAGACTGATTCTAGAACTTATTTGTGAAAATATTCAAGCTCACCAGTTTATTTATGAGAAATCTTAAGCTTTTCTGATTAAACCTTTGTGAGCCATCAACTCTGAGATTAAAATAATTTTTAATTTCCATTTCCATTTCAGTTTGATGAACCAATAATAAGATCACTTATATATAATATCATGATTTGCATTTTCTTTTGTTACTGATGTTGAAGATCTTTATCCAATCTTTAATAATGGCAATCAACAAATGAAGAAAAAAACAATGATTATCTTTAATAAACAACACAAAACTATCATACTTTTAAACAGTTAAAAAGGCCTTATTTAGAATTTCAATAACTGAATGAGAATTTTTATGGCATATTTTACAGACGATTTGCACAATAGTTCTCTATAGGTATAATACAGGTAATCCCTGACTTATGAAAGTCTGACATATGTAGATCTGTACTTATGTAAAGGCTAATTTTAGTTAATAACCACATCCAAAACTGAATTCTTCCTGAAAAATTGGAGGTGGGACTCGGAATTGAATCCAGATCTTCCAAGATAGTAAGCAATTGCCTTATTACATGACATGCCTTATTACATTATTTTTAATGTTACGTTTTTGAATCATCTGATACTGTATGAGATATGCTCTAATATATCTATGTTTTGACTTATATAAGATTTTACAGAATGATCCACTTACATAAATTGGAGACTATTTATATTTGCAGAAAGCTTAATTTTAAAATTAGCATGAAAAACTTTTAAATTGAAATACTACTTACTTTTATATGTATATGGATTATAACCTGGAATATCTCTTAGTTTTTAAATAAAAAAAAAATATTCACATATGTATGCATACAATACAAATAGTCTCGACTTATGATGGAGTTTGGTTTCAAAAATTTCAAACCCCATCATCAAAAATTGAAAATGGTAGCAGGCAGAAATTCCTAAAATTTATGGATTTCTCACTACTAATGTTGTTTACTAGGACACTATATACTCTTATAATATATATGATCTTAATATACATAAAAAACACAAAACTATAAAAATCAGACACAAAAAAGAATGCTTTCCATATATCAGACCATTGGAACAGGGAATCAAATCCAGGTCAATTGAATTGACCAATAGCATAATTTATGACGACATTGTCATCATAAGTACAAGTTGATTATAAGTCGAGGTCTACCTGTATCTTTATTTGTAAATTCATTATAATTAATGTCAACACATAAGGAAATAGATGTGAATTGATCATATATTTTTTAAAATATCAGTTAAAAATATAGCCCTGTAATCTATCATTAATCATAACTAAAACTTATTTTAAGAATGAATTAAACAAATGCATACATAAATATAAATAAAATCCAATAAACACATTTTTAATGATATAAAATGTTAATAAAATTACACAAAACAAGTACTTTTGATCTCAAATTATAAATGACATTATCAGATTGTGTGATGAAACTAAATTTCATTTCATCACTGTTAAAATTTCATTTATTTAATATCATTATTTATTGTGTTTTTATATGTATTTATTCAATCTTAATAAGTACCACAAGCCAATTTATGCATTAAACAAATAATTAAAGTGTATCAATAAACTGTTTAAATATTTTATATAAAATATAAAAAATTGAAAATCTAAAAAATTGAAATCTGAAACTATTATATTGAATATAAATTTTTTTAATCCTTTATTAATTCATTTCACTTTAAAAAATTTCTAAAAACAAATATATTAATTTAATTTAATTTTTGTTAAATAAATCAAAACATTTATCAATAGATATTAATAATAATTATACAAACAGCAATACTCGTATAGCCTGGTTAATTGGTTCTTCTTTCTTACCGGACTATTCGAGGTACATAACCTATGGGAAAAATTATAATTGGTTCCAAGAAATTTTCGATTTGCTCCATTTTTTTTTTAAATCGTAAATTCTTACATTAATAATTGTTTCATACTGCATTAAACATTAAAATCTTTTATAAAGATTTACAATAGACAGTAAGGGACAGAATTGGGTCAGAGCCCATAAAGACGAATAGATAAAGAGGGCTCGCCCAGCAGGCGAACGCATCCACTTTCTCCAAATCAGTCGCTTGGCACCATTCCAAACACAGAGCGGCGCTCTGCTTAAAAGCAGATTCCCACTTGAACTAGGCAGCTGTGGGCTGATGAGTCGCAAACGCAGATATGCCAGTATTCGTTCCCATTCAATGATTCAATTAAGCGTTTGCAGTAAACAACTGACGACATTGCACTTGAAGGCAGGCACTATAACAAACATTGTTCAGATAAATTTGGCAAAATGGAGCATCTGCCTGCTTGTCTCAGTTCCTCATAGTGGCTATTCGAGTCATATATAGGGTAGTGAGTAGTAAGCACACTTACATTTCATATTTATTCTAAAAAAATAAAGTTAAAAATTTTTTATTAACAATTGCAATCCGGACTATAGTGAAACCCAGACTATGTGAAGTATTGCTGTATAATTTATTTTCTAAATATAATGTAATTCAAATTTATTTAAACTGGAAATCTTAAAACTATCATACTATTTTTGCTAATGCTATTTTTAAGTCAAAATTAAATTAATATTTACCTGATTTAAAAGAATATACTGCCCCTTTGGCCCCAACAATACATGGAAGACCATATTCACGAGCTACAACTGCACCTGAATATTTTATTTTTTAAAACTTTATAGCATATACATATAAGATCTTTTATTCTTAATTAATACTAACCATGTGATATTAATCCTCCTAATTCTGTAACTACTCCTGAAAGCAAAGGGAAATAAGGTGTCCATCCAATATCTGTGCTATAAGTAATCAAAATATCTCCAGACTATAAATTTTAAATACAAAAAAAATTCAATTTATTATTTTAAAAATGCTCAGTTATAAAATTTTACATAGTTTAACATTTTTAGTTCAAATATTAAAAATACTTAACTATTCTAGTATATAATTTCAGAGTACAGGGATTCCTAACTTACCACAGAGATATATTCTCAAAATTTTTGGTCATAATTTAAATCATAAAATAACTTTTTTCCACATCCACAATAATATAAATAAAAAAATATTTAACAAATTAAAAAAAAATACCATACATAATATAGAGATAGAGAAACAAATTTTCAAGTCAAGTCCAAGTCAAACTTTACAATAAACTTGAATTTTTGAATCAAATTCGAGTTTTATCTTTAGCTGTATTTTTAATGATGATAAAAGTTGAATTTATTTAAATAGCTATTTCACAATACAAATAAAAGTCCCTGGTATTTCAGTGTGTTTTTTTTTTATATAAAATTTTATAAACTTATTAATAACTCCTTTTCTTTTCATGGTTTTAAGTAATCACTAACAACATGGCATTTTAATGGTAAGTACTGAATAAGTAAATTTAACACTTATGATTTTCATAAATAAATTAAAATAGTCTGAAAGAATTATTGACTTAATTATCATTAATATTTATTAAATATAACAAAACATTAATAAAATAATATATTCTTTCATAAAAGCAAATTTCCTTATAAATGCAATTGATGAAGTGCTTTCAAACAACAGGATCCAAAAAAAAATTTTCTAGCAGCAATAATTTTAATTTGTCCGATTATAAAGCACCATAATAGAAAAATGCTGGATTAAAAGTTATCAATTTCAGCAAATGCTGACTTACATGGATTATATTATAGTTCAAAATTTTTGAGCTCAGTCAAGTTTTATTTCAAATGCCAAACTGAGCCTAGTTTTATTTAAAACTCAATTCGAGTATCAAACAGTTTGCACATCTCAACTATAGTAATGTTGCATAAGCATATTTACTATAGTTGACTATTAGTTATTCTTTAGAATGAAGAAAGCAACTATATCTCATTGCTTCCAACATTTTATACAAGGTAAAAATAAATAATAGATAATAAAATATAATAATCTCCTGAAGTTATATTATAGGTTATTCCAAAACAGGCAATGTTATTCAAGATGATATAAATTGAGTCAAATTTTCTCATAAACATAATATTAAAATGAAATGATTTGTTCCAGAAAAAATTTTGACCAAGAAAATCAGATATACTTATTCTAAATTCAGAAAAATTTAAAGAAAAAATGAAATCTGACAAATCAAATGACAATTTAACAAAGAACTGGTATTCTCTCTTGAAGTACAGCCAGGACATCTTGGTAATCACTAAGGTCCACTAATGAAAATTGCAATGAAGAATTCCTTAACAATAGCTTAACTAAATTGGGTGGATTAGCCACATGAAATGCTTTGGCTTTCAACTTTGAGGATCTAGGTTCTATTCATGGGTCCCAGTCCTTGAAAAATTTGTTCATGGAGTCCAAGCTCACCTGTTAAATCTCCATTCTCCACAATCTGGCTGATCCTTCCACAGATGTGGACATGTAGAAGGATCAGCCAGATGTGGCAGGTTTGTTTTACCTCACTACTTATACTCTACCTAAGTGGAAAATGGCAACAGAAAAACTTAAGTAAATTAAGTACTGAATTTTGTGAGATAAATTCTTCTCCTAAAAGCAAGCATGAAATTTACTCCTTGCCTTATTGTTTATTGTTCATTCAAATCAAAGTCCTTAAAAATCTCCATGCAGGTTCAATAAGACAAAATCCTTCAATCAGTAAGATAATTTTGTTGTCATGATCTGATCTCTGGCTTAGGTTTGTGGGACCTCGGCGGTATGTTACGGGATTTAGTTGACGTCTCAGGATTTAGCCTTATGAGCGGTGGTGGGCTTCGCGTATGCTGGACGGGAGAATGACGGATGTTCCGAAAAAAACTGACTCAGACTACAACTTTAGCCGATATTAACATATTTATTGTGCAAGAGAGAGCTCTTTACACAATTAACAAACAGATGGAATCATCTGAGGAGGATAAATACGAGTACCTTAGTTATAACTTCAATGAAAATTGATGTAACAAATAAAGTCTTTTCTCCTTTTGGTACTTCTAGTTCTGTTCTCGCAGAGTTGAACAAAGTTGAAATCTCGTCTCTATTACGTTCATGATGATCACTATAATTTCAGGCACTTGGGACTAAGTTCTTTTTCCCTTTTTTTTCTGGGCAATTGCATCTCCTCACTTTTCGACTGTCTTCTATTATAATTGGGACTTGGCTAGGTATGTGACTGTATCGTTCGGCAGATGCAACTCGATTGGTTTTAAGAAATTTTCTTTCTCCTAGGTCTGAATTTGACCTTTTGACCCATCTCCTGGACAAGAGACAGCTGACACTCATTTTTCTTCTACAGGGTCCGGCAAAAAGATCTGATGGTTTTTAATTAAAAATAACGCACTTATTAGTGTCAACAATACTAAAACGTGCAAAAAATGACTTTCAATTCCGTGGCCAACGAACGAGTTTACTTAAATTAATCAAAAACCTAGGTTTTAA
>AYEL01065884.1:0-35856 GCA_000484575.1 Olivierus martensii
ATCGAAATCTAATAAATTTTAGTTAATAATAATAATAATAATAATAATAATAATAATAATAATATATTTATACAAATTTATGAAGAAATGCTTTTAAAAAACTCACAAAGTTAACAATTTTTACCAGAATATTTTAAATTATACAATTTTTTGAAAAATTAATGTCAATTAATTTTGCCAATTTCCTGATATCCCAATAGGTTCATCAATATCAATATTGTTATGAAAGTGTTAAATTATAATTTTTAAAATTTTTCAAAATATAGCTGTCCATAACAAAAAAGTTCTGAATAATTATATTTAAAAATAAATAATAATCATCACTAACCTCTTTGATTCTTCATTACTCAGTTTCTTTGCTGCTTCTGCTAACTTTTTATATTTTTCCTATAAAAATTTTAATTAATTATGCTTATATTTTTATGTATGTTAAAAAAATTATAAAGTTTACTTTTTTCTTTTCAGGTAGTTCACTGTATTCTCTTGCTAAAAGCCTCATTACTTCTTGCTTTGAAATTTCAGGATTTTTCTCACGAAATGAATCAAGTTTCTCTTGTTGAAAATAAAACATTGCAGACAAAGGTTTTTTTGGTCTGTTTTGGACATCATCCTCATCATCATTTATTGTAACCTTTTTATCATCATTTTCAGATGATGCATTTTCATTTACTGGTTTCTTTTTTCCTCCTTTCTTTTCACTTTCTAATTTCAATCTTTCCTCTTCAGGCAATTTTTTTACATATTCTGCATATTTCTCTCTATATTGTTCATTTGCCTAAAATTGTAAATTATAAAATTAATTAATTAATATTTTTGAAAAATAAATAAAATTATTAAAGTAATATTATGGATATATCATTTAAAACCTAATAAAAAATAAATAGTAATTATCCTGGAAAAAATGCAGAGATTAAATTAAAGGTTAATTAATAATTTTTTACAGAATTTTTTTTTCAGTTTTTAATGAATAATAATAATTAGTTTTTAAACCTAGTAGTATTTTAATAATAATAATAAAAATAAACATATAAAAGCATTGAATAAATTTAAAACTCCTCCAAAGTTTAATTAAAGTTATATTAGTTGATAGCCATTGATAGTTTTAAGTATTCTCTGCAACTTTTAGAATAACTTAAATTTTTTGTTCATAATTTTAATCATTCTAAAGATCTAACTTTTGGATTTACTTTAATGTTAAGAAGTTTCATTATTATCAATAATTAATATATCTTGGAGGGGAAGAAAAGTCTGTACCCCACCAAATAGCTTGATAAATATCAAAGTTTTCAAAAATTTGTTAATGCTAACAAATAGGAAATCATGGGGAGTTTACTGAATGCATTATGAATATTTTCTTTATTTTCCTATTGTTTTAGTATAGACTATCGTACATGCAAAATTTCTCCATTTGCGGCACCATCTATGTGTTTGATATTGCTTAGGCTTAACATTCAGCTGTTGCATAGCATTTCAATGTTAGTTTGCATTAAACCTTTACTGATCCTTTTTTTTTATAGAGACCTTTTATTATCCAAACAATATGAAATTTAATATTTGATATTCGATATTTTGCTATAACTTTTTTCTTTTTAATTTTTCAGCAAGAAAAAATTGGATTTTGTTGTCCATATACTGTGTCCTGATATCGTTTTTTAATTTTAGATTAAGGACCAAAAGAAAAAAAGAAAAAAAAATACAAAAGCAATTAGGCCTTATTAGCATACGTAAACATTATATAATTTGTATT
Source organism: Olivierus martensii (assembly GCA_000484575.1). Lineage (NCBI taxonomy): Eukaryota > Metazoa > Arthropoda > Arachnida > Scorpiones > Buthidae > Olivierus > Olivierus martensii. The sequence continues at coordinate 1,748 of AYEL01065884.1, forward strand.
ACGTAAAGAATAAGCACAACTTGCAGTAGAAATAAAAGGTTATTTTTAACTTAAAAATCCGCAAATGCTTTCGGTCAAACGACCCTCTTCAGGCTGAGTTCCAATGTATAACCTGTTATGTTATACATTGGAACTTCGCCTGAAGAGGGTCGTTTGACCGAAAGCGTTTGCAGATTTTAGATATATCAGCTGCTATGCAACGTAGTCCCAACAAGTCCATGCGAAAGTTGGCCTAACAGAAAAACATCGGTGTTACAACTGCACACAAGGCAGTTCGTAAAAAGCTGAATCTCATCCCATATAAAGTGAAAGTGGTGACAGGTGTATAGTTACTTTTCGAATGCACTGTAATGATGCTTTGTTTATAAATTAACATACTACAGTACCTCTATTCTGGATTGTTCTGAAATATCAAAAGCAGAAAGTTTCAATAAAAGATCTGTTGGTTTATGAGCCTAAAATTACAAAAAAAAATTAATTATTACAATTTAAATTGTCGATTTTCGAGTGGCTTTACGAACTTACCTTTTGATAAACTTGATCAAACGTTAATGTAATTAAAATAATAATCATAATAAAAAACAGAAACCAGATAATTAAAGCTAATTTAATAGCTATGTTATTGTGGGTGGAAGAGATAATAATTTGTAAAATTATACAAGCGATTTGAATGGACTTAAAATATAAAAGGAAAATGAAAAAATTGACAAATTCGTCCATAGCGTATACTATTTTAGAAATTCGATGATGTTTGGCAAAAATAGCTTTAAAATCCGTTTCTTGATAATATTCTATATACCTTTCGAGAGTTTGATTGATTTCATCGAATTTTTTAATTATCAGTTTACAGATAACGTAAAAGAAAAAATTCAGGGAGAAAAGTAAAACGCCTAAATAAAAATAATTTAATGACGATATGATAAGTACGATAATCGTTTGAAATATGTTGTGTTTTGTTTTCAATATCCAATAAAAACAAAAATGAATGACATATATTAATAAAAATATCAGGAAATTATTTAATGGAAAATAACGTTTGAAACGAAACTGAATTTGCCTGATCTCTTCGAAATTTTCATCAGGTTCTTCACCATTAATTTCATTCCAAATTTTACATATTTTTTCCTCTATTATCTTTTTGGTATCTTGACGATTAAACTGATAGAGAATTAATATATTAATAAAATTATAAAGCACCATTACATACAAAAGAGTAATGCGGTGTTGGCCGAATGCCGTATTCATCAATACCACTAATGCCAAACTTTCGTGTAAATCCTGCGCAATAATCTCCAGCAATAAAATCAGAAATGTATAAGCTGTCCAAGTATAAGTGACTGATATGGTTATTATATATATCCAAACAGGCTTTAAATGTGTACCATCTCGTCCACATTGATCCTCGGGTGCAAAACCGTAAAAACCAATTTTTCGGAGCAAAGTGAAAGTGGGTTTAAAATAGCAAATGAAACAAAAATGGGAGCCACCACTGCGTACTCGGTTAAAAGGCATAATTAAGCTGCCAGTTCGAAGAGAATTAACGAAGCTAAATCCCGAACGATCTTTTATTATTATTGAGAGTTAGCGAATAATTTTTAAAATATTTGCTGCATTTTTATAGTAATAAAATTTTCGATTTAGGAGAAATCTGCACGCTAATTGATTTATGTCTTTAATGGCGTAAATTTTATGCTAGCATTTTTCTTCCTATGCAAACAAAAATTCCATTAATAAATCTCGATCTTTAACGATAAACAAAATGTATAAATTCTTTCTAGGATATTTCAATTATGTATTCGATCCATTATCGAAGTTGTATTCTACGTTGCATTATTCACTACACGTTTTTCTATCAAAGTTTCTTAATTTTAACTTCATTTTGTACGAATTACGAAGGCTGAATAGCAAGTATTTCGTTTCCTTAAAATTCTTAAAATAAAATTGATTTTATCATTACCGCCCATTCTAAATATTGGATTTAAGCCAGTTAAAACACATCATGAAACAAATAGGTTTATAGAGTAATGGTCGTAAATCAGTCAACATATTTCTGAATTCTACTTTAAATAAATTATTATAATAGTTAGTTGTGCTGTATCATATTTCGAAATGTGTGTATACACGTGGACGTAACTTGTTAGTATTTTTTCTCCATTGTGATGTAATAAGAAACACTGACGGATTTAATAACATATATAAAAGCCGAGAACAAAATAGAGATTTCGATGTGTTGGTTTGCAGTATTGTGATGCTGATTCTATAGATTCGAAGAATAATATCAATAGGTATCAATGTTGTATTAAAATGTATGAGGCATAATTTAATTGCTGATGACACAGTCGAAAAGATTCTGCTTCCAATGGCTTTTATACAATAACAGATGTTTAATTAAAATAATATTTTTTGTAGCAGTTATTGAATCAGATACTAATTTTCTTGTCAGTATATTTTTGTTGGGTAGCAAAAATTTAATATTTTACTAAAAGAAAAAAAAAATTGGAGTTCTATCAGTACTAATCGAATACACCTAGCCCTCGATTTTTATGGCACTCAATTTACACGGTTTTTAAATGAAAATGAAAAAAATTTTTTGGGTTTTATTTTGATTGTTTTGCATTATGCCATTTATATTTATGTTTTATTTTGATTGTTTTGCATTATGCCATTTATAAATTTAAAAAAGAATTTTATTTTGATTGTTTTGTATTATGCCATTTATAAATTAAAAGAGCGTTTTATTTTGATTGTTTTGTATTATGCCATTTATAAATTAAAAGAGTATCAATAAATAACAATTTGTGGGTTACGAGTTTTGTAGAGATTAATAAAGAGTGAATACAGTTATATTTCATATAGTCTCATAGATGGATACATAGTAATAAAAAGTGAATACAGCTATATTTCGTATAGTCCAATTGTAAAGAGTGAATACAGCTATATTTTGTATAGTCCAATTTATTTACACACTATCATATTGTCACGTTTTGTGGGTTTACGAGTTTGTAGAGATTAATAGATACAGCTATATTTCGTATTGTCCAATTTATTCACACAAAACAAAATATTTCTATATTTCATATAGTCCAATTTATTTACACACAAAACAAAATAATCTCAGTATAGTACAATTTATTCACACAAAACAAAATAATCTTGTTTCACTATAACTAAATATTCCAATAAAGACACAAAACAAAATAATCTTGTTTCCCTATAACTAAATTCAATACAAAATAATTACACACAAAATAAAATAATTTTGTTTCACTGTAACTAAATTCAATACAAAATCCGATAATATCTTATACAATACTATCTTATTTCAGAATAACTCACAGTTCTTAGTCCACTTTCGCTTTCACAGTAAATTCAATACAAAATCCGATAATTATCTCATACAACACTAATCTATCTTCACTATAACTAAATCGAAAACAAAATCCGATAATTATCTCATACAACACTAATCTATGTCTTTACTAAATTCACTACAAAATCCGATAATTATCTCATACAACACTAATCTATGTCTTTAATGTAACTCACAGTTCTTCTTAGTCCACTTTCGGCTTTCAGTTTATCGCTGAACTTTCGCTTTATCACTCACTATTAACTTTTACTGTCCAAGTCTCGCAGTTCAAAGACAGTTCTTCTTAGTTCACTTTCACTTTCACAATTTATCGCTCACTATTAACTTTTACTTTCTTCTTAGTCCACTTTGGCTTTCACAATTTATCGCTTACTATTAACTTTTACTTGTCCAAGTCTCGCAGTTCAACTAAACTCCACTCACGCTTGCAGCTCGCCTATTTATGTTTGAATGCTTTTACTGTTATATAATTTTTCAAATTATTCATGATTTTTGTATTGGATAAAAAAAATATTTATATATTTACATTCTTATGATATTCTGCATCTAATAATACCAAATACTTCATAATTCTAAAAAATTTTTCCAAATAACGAAGGCAATTTACATTGTAATTTGATATCTCGTATAAATAAACAATCGTATTCTCCCTCTCGCGGATGAAATACGGTATTCGACTACACAAATATTTAAAATAATTGTTTATTAGCCATTTTTTTTTCCTGTTTTCTTAAAATAATGTGTGATAAATACTTTTTATTTTATAAGAAGTATTAATATGAAGAATGTCAACTTTGTTGAAAATTTATTTATTTTAATAAATATATACAGGAATATCGATTTTGTTGAAAATTTGGTTATTTTAATAAATATTGCTGTAACCATGATAAATACTTTTTATTTTATAAGAAGTATTAGTACGTATGAGAATGCAAACTTTTTTGAAAATTTATTTTTTTAATAAATATTGCTATAATTTACATAGCTATCATCCTGCCATCTGTATGCCAGATTTAGCACTGATTTTTTGTCGCTATCATCCTGCCATCTGTATGCCAGATTTAGTGATATACCATCCTGCCATCTGTATGCCAGATTTAGCACTGATTTTTGATAAATTATTGCTTTTATACGTTTTTTACTCAAGATTAGTCTCAGAGCCTTTTAAAAAATTTTTATACATTTTTACTCAAGATTAGTCTCAGAGCCTTTTAAAAATGGCGGATGGTCCTTTTTATACGTTTTCAAGATTAGTCTCAGAGCATTTTAAAAATGGCAGATGGTGAATTATTTCTCTGTATTAGTCTCAGAGCCTTTTAAAAATGGCGGATGGTGAATTATTTCTCTGTTGTCTCAGAGCCTAATAAATGGCGGATGGTGAATTATTTCTCTGTATTTCATCTCAGAGCCTTTTAAAAATGGTGGATGGTGAATTATTTCTCTGTATCCAGAGCCTTTTAAAAATGGCGGATGGTGAATTATTTCTCTGTATTTCGTGTGCCTTTTAAAAATGGCGGATGGTGAATTATTTCTCTGTATTTTGTCATCCTTTTAAAAATGGCGGATGGTGATTATTTCTCTGTATTTCCTCATTCTATCTTTTAAAAATGGCAGATGGTGAATTATTTCTCTGTATTTGGTCATTCTAAGTCATTAATTTTTCAAAAAATAATTAAAATATAATAATACAGCATTTTCAAACAAAGGGGATACTTTGTCACAGCTCACCCCTTAGTTAACATAATGTGATTAGCCAATAGCCTAAGGTCATTTAGTTGACCTTGGATGGATGCTGTTTGACAATAATTATGCACCCCTGGTCTACCAATTACTTGTTTCAACTGCAGATAACACAAAAATTACTTTATTATTTAAATTTTGTATTATATTTAAAATATAACTAATGTAAACAAACAATCAGCTGATTTTGAAATCCGTTGGATATTTCCCGCCATAACCTAGAATGCCGACTTCCACGTCGATTGTCAAGTGTGGTATTGGTTGCTTTGTTTCTCTGATGAATAGAAATTTATATATTTTTAAATAAAACTAATTTATTGAATTTTGTGTGGTGGAAAAACAGCAAAATGTTTATCGAATTTTGTGTGTGGAAAAACAGCAAAATCATACTATTTGGAGCAAACTTTCCCAAATTATAATTTATTGGATCAAGATAGCTGTAAAAAAAAAGTAAGGATAAACTGAGAAAGAAATGCAGAACATGATAGAGCAAGTTGGACAAACTGTTCTTGAATTTTTGGTGGTCCAAAGATCACAAATGTATTAATTGATTTGGATTATATTTGAATTAAATGGTTAATTAAAAATTTATTAAAATATCCAATTAAAATCAAATTTTTGGTTAATACAACAAAAATATGAAGAATATGATAAAATTTGATATTTTAACCATTTTTCTCGATTTACGCAAAAATAACGAAGTTATTGGTTTTTAAACTTTGGTGAGCACTGCAAGCAGGTGGAGAGAAGGCCAGCTGAAAAGTCAGTTGAGCACGTGCTCGATGGTCGAGGGGTAAAGTTTAAAATGCATAAGACATTTGTCATACTAACCTTTTAAATTTGTTTATAGTACTGTTAACTTTTCTATAATATTAATGTAATGCTCTAATAGTACATTTTAAGTATACTCATAATTGTTGCTTTATGTATTAAAAAATTTGTATACTCATAATTATTGCTTTAAATTGTATTAATTCAGACTTTCTGCATGATAAAAACATGATCTTGTCCACAGTATAGTTGTGTCAAAACATCACCTCATCCCTTTTGTTTCCATCACCTGACCAATTTTCACCAATAAATGTTATATCAAGAAAACATTTGAATAATTTCAACCTTTCAATAATCCATATTAGTTTGAAGAAAGATCAGCAACATCAAGTGAGGAGAAAGGTTGACATCTTTTTTTCAGAAAATACTTGAAGAAGAAGAAGAAGCATCAATTACAGGAGACATGTGTTTAATAATTTCTGTTTCTTATATCAAAGTATATAACATCATAAAAAAGTAATGATAACTAACCTATTGTTTTTGATGAAGTGTAATCAGTGTGGTGAGAATGCAGGCTGCAAACTTTGGCATGCTTTAATACTGTCTTTAAGGAATTAATGAAACTGTTGTCCTTTATCTTTTTTTGTGTTGCTATTATCAGGTGTGTGAAAAAGTTCTCACTGTTTTCTGATAGATGGCTCTGCACGTAAATGGTGACACAATCTGTCATGACAGAAGCGTCATTCTCAAAGCCTAACAATCTGTCAATAAGACTGCGTCAAAAAATCAGTGATTTTTTTTACACTGTAATTTCTTGTTCGCACACAAAAATGTCGAATTTTGAACCGAATAAGCGCCATTTATGGGACACATTACTTTTTTGCTTTCATTTAAAGAAAACTGCAGCTCAAGCACATGATATGCTTGTGGATGCTTATGGTACGTATGTTCCTAGTGAAACAACGTGCCGTGATTGGTTTTCACCACTTTAAAGACGGTGATTTTGAAGTTGAAGACCATGAACGCAGTGGTAGGCCGAAATTGTTCGCTAATTGCATCAAATTATCGGAATGCTTTCAAAGCCAAGTGATCAGTTAAAATTTTGATACGCAAATTTTCTACTTTAAATTTTATGGACTTCGTATTTTCTCCAAATGGAATTGTATAAATGTATTATTAAAAAAAAAATGATAAAAAGGAGATATAACATGTTTTTATATTAAAAGATATATAACAGATATACAGTAATTAAAACTCTTTAATTGATAAATGTTTTTCTATCTTGTAATTTCATTATTTAGACAAAATTTCAGTTTAAGCTTGATATAAATATATATGTTATGGATAAAGTGATTAATACGGATATTATTTACAATGCCCGGCCATTATGAATAATAATAAATAAATTCGGGCATTGTAATAATTTTTTCATATTATAGTAAAGCGTCGATTATCTAGATATCCTAGTAACAGTTACTTCGGATAATCGACGCTTTCCTATATCTACGTAGGGTTAATTACACAGAAATCTTTAATAAATCGACAGACACTATATAATAATTAGAATAATTATTAAAATAAGTTTATTTTGGCATATAACTTATAACAAGATTATTTGTAAAAATTTCACAAACTAGAATATTTTTGAAAGATAAATATTATTAACTGTTTTAATTAATGTTGACAAAATGTATTATTAATAAAATTTTATAATTCAGTCAACATTATGATATAATCATAAAGATCAACTTAAAAGAGAGGAATGATCACGCCCAATCACGCCTCTCCTTTCCAACCTCTACCGCTTTTAATACTGACGAAAAGATATCAGTATCATCATTTTTACCGACCATATGATAGCAAAATTCATATTGACCCCTCAATGTGATAAATTATGGCGAACAATGTGAAATTTATTATAATGCCCGATTTTATTTGTCATTATTCATAATAACCGGGCATTATAAATAATGTTCGTATTAATCACTTTGTTTATAACATATAAAGCACTATGTATAATAATATAATCATTCAATTATAAAAGAATTACAGTGGGTGATCAGTAAAACAATTACAGTGGGTTAACGAACATAATCCGTTCCAAGAAAATGTTCGTTATCCGAATTGCTCATTTCAGACGTATATACACACACTGTAACAAGTCTCGATAGCTGCTCTCTTGTATTTAATCGGGTCACAGGATCACCTAAGTACTATAAGGCTAGGTGCAGATGGCTTAGTGTATACTCCTGTTGAGAACTTATTATTTATAATATTAATCGTTATATCAAGATAGTGTATACTGTTACTAGGGCCTTGTTCGGCTTTTAGTTTAAGACCGTATGCCTGGTCTGAGAACATTTGTACTAATTCTTCCGCTTTATGTTCACCTTTCCATAGTATTAAAATGTCGTCGACATACCTAATGTACAATATCCAGTTAGTCCGTAGCATACCTACTATTAACTCCTCCTTTTTACGGATTACTATTTCTGCTATTGGGCCAGCAATGGGGCTGCCTATAGGTACCCCTTGCATCTGTTGATAATATTTATAATTAAATTGGAAAAATGACAAGTAACAATTAATATGTGATAGTTCCCTTAATACCAACGGATTACTGTCAGGTGGCATATTTTCTATAAGAAAGCGGTGGAAGATAGAACACGCTGCTGGGATTTCTATGGATGGAAACAGAGCTTCAAAGTCAAGCGTCATCATGTTAATGTCATTACTGGGTGTTAAACTATGTAGGGTTGTGAGGCATTGGTTCAAAGATGTACATGTATATAAATATTGTTTTAATTTTTGGTCGCACCAGCGTTGTAAGGTTTGTTCTAAAAGATATATGGGGGCCTGGTATTTTTCAACAACAGGTCTAATGTCCAACGGAGTCTTATGGGATTTTAGGAAGCCGAACAATCGTGGGCATGCACCCCTCGCATCTGTTGATAATATTTATAATTAAATTGGAAAAATGCCGAGTAACAAATAATGTGTGATAGTTCCCTTAATACCAATGGATTAACGTCAGGTTGCATATTTTCTATAAGAAAGCGGTGGAAGATAGAACACGCTGCTGAATGGAAACAGAGCCTCAAAGTCAAACGTCATCATGTTAACATCATTACTGGGTGTTAAACTATGTAGGGTTGTGAGGCATTGGTTCGAAGATGTACATGTATATAAATATTGTTTTAATTTTTTGGTCGCACCAGCGTTGTAAGGTTTGTTCTAAAAGATATGTGGGGGCCTGGTATTTTTCAACGACAAGTCTAATGTCCAACGGAGTCTTATGGGATTTTAGGAAGCCGAACAGTTGTGGGCATGCTACATTTTTTACATTCCATGTTTTAAGGAATTCTGGGAAGCCTTGCATTCTTGTTAACTTTGCTAGGCGAGCCGTTAGTTTATTGGTAGGATCTTCGTTCAATAACTTGGCTTGTAATGTTTGTATAAAGCGCTCAAGAAAACTTACATATGTAGTAGTGTTAAGGATTGCAATTCTCTTAGATTTGTCATTTTTCATTAAAGTTAGATGTTCTTCTTCTAACCAGCGGCGTGTTTTTGCTATTAGATTTCTACCTATGGAAGGTTGCTTGTTATTATGGTTAAATGTGTTCTTTTCATTTTCTAAGACGTATGTCCATCTAGATTTCTCTTTGGATGTAGAGGGTTGGTTCACTATTAATTCTTCAAATTCTGGTATATCAAAAAAAAATATCATTTGTAGGTTCCAAACCGCAGTTGGGTCCTTTTACAAATAGAGATTCTGCATACGGCAGGATGTGGTGCTCCTCAGGGTTGGCCAGAACTAAGTTTAAGTGGCATGTAACGGATATTTTAGTTTTCACTTGCTTGTGGATAATCCATTTCATTTTTTGTATGTGTTTCTTTCTTAGGAAAAATTATTATTTGTAGGTTCCAAAGCGCAGTTGGGTCCTTTTACAAATAGATTCTGCATACGGCAGGATGTGGTGCTCCTCAGGGTTGGAACTGTGCTTTTATACAAATTTAGTAGAAATAACAACATGATCAATGATAAGCCACAAATAGAATTATCACGCGCATGGCATTACGTCATAGACACACTAGCGCAAAATCAACGATACGTAAACAACGACCAACACGATACGTAACAGAAACACAAAGGAAATTGCTTTCAAATTTATATTTATACAAATTTCATTTATTATTAATATTTTATTACAAATTATAGTAAATATAAAATGTGTATCGTAATATAATATAAATATGTTTAGGAAACTTTACATGTAAATAATCTATAAATGATAAGATTCGACATATGGAAATAATTTTTAAATTTGAATTACAAGAACAAATATTGTATTCTTGTATTGTAAGTCAGTCGTGGGCATGCTAAATGTAGCATGCCCACGACTGTTCGGCTTCCTAAAATCCCATAAGACTCCGTTGGACATTAGACCCGTCATTGAAAAATACTAGGCCTCCACATATCTTTTAGAACAAACCTTACAACGCTGGTGCGACCAAAAATTAAAACAATATTTATATTTTAAGATATAAAATGAAATACAGTAAATATATTTACACAATAATACAAGCATTCTCATTTTATGTTGCTTTGCTTTATTATACTTCACTAATACAGTGCTTTTTAATACTGAAAAACTAATTGCATCAGACATGAAATCAAATCTGGATCCTCCAAGGTGGCAAGTAAATGCTTTATCATCTGACTGAGTTTTTTAAGCCTAGTAATATTGGCATTTAATGAATGTAAATATGCTTCTAGGCTTTTATATGTACTAGAAAATGAAAAAAGGCTGTGATTTGCTTTATAGCTGTAGTCTGGAACATAACTACTCTATTTGTGAGGTATACCTGTATATTTATAAAGTAATAACAAAGTATTATTATTAATGCCAATTGAAATTTATAATACATTATATAAGTTGAGGCTTTTTTTTAAATTGATTTTTATAAAAAAAGATTAATTTAAATAAGTAAATAAAACAGCACTAAAAAGCAAGTATAAGTTTTTAATTGGGTATACATTTTCGGGCAATAACTGCCTCTCTTCAGTACCATATAATAAGCATAAAGTTTAAACGGAACACTCCAGAATCACTTTATTAAGATTAATTTATATACAAGTTAACAAAAAATAATGTTTTTTCCCTCCATTCTGTGTATCACTTTCTGATTGTGTGCTATATTTAATTGTATATTGCAAGCAAAAATTATTTGTTTGCACTTGATGCAATGTACAAATATTTGCAGATGCAGACTATGCAGCTGTAAACAAATGACTATTTGGATATTTGAAAACATTTTTTAAATAAGCAATACAAATCTTATTGAGAATGCTTTTAGTATACTTATTATTTCTAAAATACCCAGTTCTAAAAGATTTTATCATGACAAACAAAATGAAATTCATCTAGCCCAACAATTACCAGAATTGCAAGTCTGTTGCCCATTGAATATATAGTAATCAGAAACTATTTGCTAATTAATCAGAAATATTGAGGATTATTATGTTTGCCTTCTGAACTGGTGATTCAGTTACTATTGATTATTCTTATATTTTTTTGTTGATAAAAAGAACAGTTATATAAAAACATTAAAAAATAATATTATAGTTACAAAAAAGATAAAGATTTTTAAAATGGAAACTTGTTTGATGTCTTGATGTCCAGTTGATTAGATATTAGGGTATTATTCTAAAAATTCTTGGATTGATTTTGGGTTGGGAAAGTTTTGTATTTCAAATAAAATAATAGAAAAAAAAATTTATTAATAATTAGTTGGAGCTACCTTAGCTATAATTAATTTAATCATTACTTAGTTTCTTGTAAATAATTACTACTTGAATTATTTATCTAATATATGTAAAAATAAGCTCTAATTCAAAGTGGAAAAATAATAATGTATTAAAGAAGTACTTTCGACTTCATAAAGTCATCATCAATTTGAATATCCATATGTTAGTTCATATCTTCTAAAGCATAATATCAACTTTTCAAAAATATTATGAATTTTGAATCTGAATTTGTTTCATTGTTTTATTTTATGTATGATTTGAAATATTCAATAGCATATTATATCATTTACTTTTTGTAATGAATTATCAAGGATTTTATTGCTTCCTTCCAAATAATATTTTATAAAATTGCTGAATGAATGTAAATATTCAATTTTATTAAGATTTTTTCTTTTTTATTTCTAAATTTCCTTATTGCTTTCTAACCAAAAATTAATAAGTTAATAAGCCATTCCAGAATTGATCATGGACTTCCCACATTTACAGTAAGATCTGCCAATAGGTGAAGGAAGGGAATGAATAGATCAAACTGGATCCCAATGAAACACCTGGAGATGAGGTACTAGATTCAATCCAGATTCATTAATTAGAAGTGTAGTATGCTTCAATACAGCCAGCTATTCAACTTATCAGAAAATTTTACTGAGAAAAATAGCATTTTAAGTTGTGTTGTTAAAATAAACATTAATTATTTAAAAAATTTTGTCCTTGTTTATATATTTAGATGATGTATTAATATACTGTATATGAGTGAAAAATGGATGACATTTTTTGACTCAAGAACATATCAATATTATAAATTTTTCATTTAAATTATTGGTAATTTTGTCCCAGTATACAAGAATTTCATTTGCAAGTATTTTTCAAGAAAGCATCATTCCATATATGCTTGCCTTCTTAAATACAAGAAAATGCAATAAACAATGATATATCATTGTTTTATTACATTTTTATATTTATTTATTCGATCACAATGAGTACTGCCAACTCAATCAATTAAATGATCGTTTTTATTTGCTTTTACTTTTTTGAAATTTAAAAATGATCAAATTCAAGTCATTATTATATCATTAATAATGTTCCAATTTATTTTCCAGCATACTTGATTCTCTAGTGGATACCAATAATATATATGAATTTCATTCAACTTAAGTAATAGTAACAGTAAGGTATCATTTTAACATTGATACATGCTGGAATATATGATTTCATATTTGATAATTTTCAATAGACTTTGTTTCCTAGAACAGTTTTCCAAAGTGTGATATGCATATCCCAAGGTTAATCTTTACAGAATATGAGGCATTTTTAAAATTTGATTATTTTTTATTTTTTACTAAGATTGTAGATATTTTGCCACTTTGTAATAGTAAGAGCCAAAACAATCCAGAATTATTTTATTACAATTAAAGGAAAATTTTTGACCACTGTCATTTAATCTATTTCAGTTTACAATCTAAAATTTCAACTAATTATTATGTAGAGAACTGAGACAATTCCTCATGTTGTTGGTTAATCCCTGTAAAGTTACAAAACACATTAGAAATTGTTAAAAAAATTCTTAATTTTTAATTACTTTCAGCACTGTTGAGTTAGAAAGTGGGATGGTGCTAAATGACTGTATTATATTTTGTGATAAAATCAAATACAATATGTCCCTGACTTATGCAGTTTTGATTTAAGTGGTTTCAGATATATGCAGATGCATAAATATTTTTCTTTTTATTGATTTTCCATAAAATGCCAATGAAAAAGTCATTAGACAATTTACTTTTTCATAAAAATAATGCTTATGGCCTTAAATTTACTTTTTATACTTAAAGTATGCTCATAAATATCACTTTGCCATGTTTATGTAATGTGCTCATTCATGCATATTGAATTTAAACATTGTCATACTTATGTAGTTTTTGATTTATGCAGAAATTTTTGGACAAATTAATTACATGAGTCAAGGACCTACTGTAAACAGTATTTGATTAATAAGATCCTTTACCACCATCCTACTTTCTAATTGAACCATGCTGAAAGTAATTAATAAATCAATAATGCATAATTTCTTCCCACTTCTTATTCTATATGTTGTGCTGAAGATGGCTTAATAAAGCTGAAAGATCTTCAAGTTTAATAAAATATATTTTCCACTTTTGAAATGAGCTGAATTATTTACATTAAATCAATAATTTTTCACTATTCCATAATAGTTTTTTGTAACAATAATTTTTCACAGTTCCATAATAGTTTTTTGTAACCTTAAACAAATATAAATAAACAATTTGGAGAATTGTCTCAGTTCTCTTGTTATGATTATTTGACACTTTAAATTATAAGCTGAAATAAATTAGTTGAAATTAGTTGAAAATGCTCCTTTAATTATAATAAAGTGTTTTTCTGCTTAGTGCTGGACTGTTTGTCTCTTACCTCTTTTTTTATTATTATATTTTTGTCTCAGTTCACAAGTTTTAAATGTCTGTAATTTATTATAATGTAAATGTTAAAAAATAAATAATTTTCTAATTATTCATGTTTAAATAAAATATTATTATAATTTTACCCAAATTGCATTTGCCAGATAAGGTGTACATTAGTGTTGCTAAAATTTTAAAAGGAATGCACAGATACTGAAAATTAAGAATAATAATTACAGAATTTTTTCCTCTATATGCATCTGTAATTATTTTCAATGGGTTTAGTATCACTAATTAATGTGAATAACAAATGTGAATTTCATTCAGATTGGATAATATTATCCATGATAATATGCTGATGAACAAATAGATGAAACAGTATAATTCATATATTTTTTTGTTCCATTTCAGAACAGAAAGGATCTAAAATACAAGTTTATAAAAATATTAAAGATACAGTAGGGATAGAACATGTTTCATCTTTAATATTTTATATGGTCAAGAAATAACTCTCTAAATTTTAGATGCAATTTAACATTAATAAAAAATATTAAAGAACTATTTCTGTAAGTGTAGCATCAGTGCCAAATCCATATATTCCTTGAAAATTGGTAGTACTCAGAGAAAACGAAGAAGAAAAACACATAATTGATCAGACAATGCCATATATTCCAATCTCTGCACATACTGTACCAGTTTCTTCCAAAATATATTAATGTTATTAATTAATTCATTTAAATGAGATGACTTAAATCATTGAAACTCCTCAGGATTAGAATAACATGAGAGCTTGCATTTTTTATTTTTATTTTTATTGCTAAATAACTTCTGTTACTTTTTAAGTTTAGATTACGTTTTTATATTGTTAAATTTTTAAGAGGGTTATAACATAGCAGAATAGTTAGGAATCCACATTGTTTTGGCCATCATATCCATGAAGAAATTAGTGGTGTGTTAAAGAGTGGGAAATAAAGGATCATGACTAGACATCTTTAAAAAATATTTGGATTAGGTATGGTTCAGTCTAATCTTGGTTTATTTAAGTAGAAAATTAGTACTTTTCTATATGTATTAATTTTCTACATGTGATTTTTATAGTATTATTTGAAGAAAAATGCTACAGAAATCAAAAATGCTAGCCTTCAGTATTTTTTCCTTATTTATTTATTAATTCAGCAAGCCATTATCTCTTAAATTAATTTTAGATATTATATAATCTTGTTTTATCATATTTTCATAATTTTTAAATTAAATATCCTTAATATAATAGATTTATTTCACTAATTCTCCATTTGAATATATTAAATTATACAGGGTGAAGAAAAACTTTGTTGAAATATTTTGTATACTGATAGGGGACTTCGAAACAAATCGAAAATGTCTAATGAACATATGGTCTAAATGGCACTGTTTTCGAGTTATAACCCTTTAAAGCTAGCCAATCACCATCTAGTTTACAAAGTGTCACGATGCATCACATTGCCACAAAGTATCATATTGTATCGCTTGCCTTCTTACTAACTCATAAGTCAGTAGGAAAGTGATGCAATCTTATTTTCATTACCAACAATTCTATTTTTATCATATCAATTTTAAATTTATTTCCATGTGAGCAATTACCATTACCATTCATCATGAAATAAAATAAATATTTTTTCCAATCTTTTTTTTATTATTTCTGTTGGGGATTAGATCAATAGCAGCACTTGTATATTGTCATTCACAAATTATAAACTTATCCATGACTGAAATAATAAAAATATAATTTAATTTATAACTTCAAAAGAGTGTTTTCAATATTTTAAACTGGAATTTTCTTTCATTATGTTCACTATGATTATTATTAGAAATAAAGTGTAAATAAAACTTTACATAATTATGTTAATTGTATACAATTGAAAAAACAGTTACACTGCCAAAAATGAGATAACTATCAGTATTACTAGCACTATGGCAGGAAATTGATAAGTATATATACAAAAATCGTAAATAAACCACAAATTAAACAAAATGAAAAAGCGCTTTCGATTTATTTTGAAATCATCATCAGCTTCCAATAACAGAATAACAAACTGAATGTGTGTTCTATAGAATTCAGTTTGTTATTCTGTTATTGGAAGCTGATGATGATTTCAAAATAAATCGAAAGCGCTTCTTCATTTTGTTTAATTTGTGGTTTATTTATGCTTTTTTGTGTATATACTTATTAATTTCCTGCCATAGTGCTAGTAATACTGATAGTTATGTTAATTGTGCTACATTTATATTATAATACCAATATTATAAACATAAATGAAGAATTCTATAATTATGTTTTATTGCAAGAACATATTGAAAACATATCTGAATAAAAATTCCAAAACAATATTTTATCTGTACTTTTGTGTGGTAATTAACTTAAAAAAGACTTGTCCATTGCATTTCCTTGGAATCTGCCCTATTTGAGATTATCAATAGCTGTTTCCTTATCATGCTGCATTTTGGGCTAAAGCATTAGTGTTAATTAAGTTTACAGAAAAACAACTTTTTTTCTAGTAATAAAGGAGCTAAAGCACTAAGCAGAAAAAATTCGTTTATTACACAAAAGAAGTATTTTTGATCACTATCAACTGGTCTACTTCAGCTACTGTTATCTGTTACACAGAGACCTCTCTGTATAATGGATAACAGTAGCTGAAGTAGACCAGTTGATAGTGGTCAAAAACGTTTCTTTTGTGTAATAAAAGAATTTTTTCTGCTTAGTGCTTTAGCTCCTTTATTACTTTTATAAGTGGCAGAATGTCTACAACCTTAGTAACTTTTTTCTATAAACTTAGTCAGCATTGATGTCTTAGTCCAGTCTCTCTCTCTTCTTGTAGTAATATGTAATTATGAATGTTGCTCTGTAGATTTGTTTTGAAATGGTCTGTCACTACCAGATGTAATAACTTCTCAAAGATATTTACTTTTCTGATACTAATATCTTAAGTAAACAAATCTTTACATCTAGCTGTAATGCAAAGTATTTATTATTTCTTCTGTACAACCTATTCAATGCCACTTTACATTATTTCAACAATATTGTTAATAAGAATAAATACTTGAACTCATCTAGTACTAAAATGTTTGAAACTACTTCTGTTGCCCCAAACAAACCTTTATCTCTGCTCTCTTTCCAGCATTTTAGGAAGAGCTCATCTTATCCTATGAAATAGGTTGTCAGTTTCCAAAGTAGCAGTTTCACTTACTATTATCCTAGTAACAGCAAGTAAGTGCTTTTTTCTATATCTTTTCATAAATATGCATTCCTACTTCTAATTCCATTTTATATAATAGGTAATCCTATTTCCATTACAGTCTTGGCTCTATTGGCTTCAACCTTGACTCTATTGGTTTCAATCTTGTCTTTATCAGCTTCAGTTTTAGTTAATTCTGTGTGTAATTGATACTTTTTTAATTCAAATGAAATCAGATTATTATCTTTAATCTGTTTTTTGATATTATTTAAATTAAATGCAACAATAATTTTTAATATTTCAGTTGATATTCTTATCCTTACTATCACCTAAATTTTGCTTTCTCTCATTATTTGAAATTATATCCTCAGCTATTTTCTGACTTCTTGTGTTATGCATCATTCTTTCAAAAAGAATGCTATTTTCCTTTATGTTTTAGCTATTCTTATAGCTTGTTTGTAGTTTTTTCCATTAATCTAATTGAATATTTTTATATCAGCATTTTTTCAATGACACAATTCCTTTCTCTTTTGAAGTTGGCATATTTAAAAATAAACACTTCTCAAATACAAAGGATACCAGATTTCAGAGTTTACTATATATTGCAACAAACATGACGATAAAGAAAAGGGGCAAAATAGATTTACAAAAAAACAAAGGTAAATACTCGTATAATAAATATTGATGAGATTATAAAGCAAAAAAGTTATCTTATATGAAATAAATGATTCAGTGCCTGTAATCTGATTTCATTGATGCTTTTATAAATTATTAATATTTTAATATTTTTTAAACAGAAAGTAATAGGATGGAAATTCAATGCAACTTAGCTCTTTGCATTATTATATGTTTTATATATTCTATAAATAAATGGAGGTGAAATACTTTTTTCATGTAATGAATCTATGAATCACTAATTATAAGCATATTATATGATTCCAAAATATTAAACAGTATTAAAAATGAATAACAGATAAAAGTTCATAAAATCATTTATTCAGCATCAATAATAAGCAATAAAAATTTTCTAATTACAAATTGATTGCTATTAATTGCAACTGAATACTGTAATCAATATTAAAATCTTCTAGTTAATTTTAGTTATTGAGTTTTTTTATTAGACCATGATAGATATGAACAATAAGTCTATATATAACATTAGAATAAGTAATTATTCTAATATTATATAATGGGACAAAATCTTTTAAATCTTCTGAGATCTTAAATAAAATGAAATCTGTAAAATTTTCTACTTAGAATTTGGCATTCTTTAAAATCTGGTACATTTTAAAAAAGATTATTTTAAAATCCAAAAATTTTAACAAATCAATCAAGAATTTGCATTTAAGAATTTTTCACTTTTGCTGTTAGCAAATATTAATATTGTGAGGCTTTTTGTTGCTGTTCTTTTTTGCAATCTTTTCTTCCCACACTTTTGGCTTTGACAGTCTTTCCAGAGAATGGAACATGTCACACCTGTTTGACTTCCACGTTAAAAGCCATCCAAAAATATCATATATGTTCAGGGCCACCAAGAGAAATTTTCGGGCTTGTGACAAGTCTGTGGTCCGGGTCCCACTTAAAAAAGTACAACACTTTGGTTTAATAAAAAAGTCATTAAACATTTATTTAAAAAAAGTATACAACAAAGTCAAAATTCGATACATTACATATCATACAAAATACAAATATTAAATAAGAGAGTTTATAATTTTTTTTTCATCGAAGGTTTTTAAATTATTTTGGCTTCATCTCAGATTTGGCCAAAAATGTTAAAAACCTTTGATGTGGGATGTTTATTTTGGCACAACTGCTTTGGGTGGTAGACAGTGCAGTCTGTAAACTATCGGACGCGTTATGTGACACGTCAAGGTTCGACGGACGGGTCCTTTTTGATGTCGGGCCCATGACAAAAGTCTCGGATGTCATCAGCCTTGTATATCTTAACTATAATGAAAATTTTTTCAAGGAAATAAATAGAAATTATGGTAATTATTATTCAAGTCTCTTAAATAAATATACAATTAAAAAGAAAAAACATTGGTAAAACTAATTTTGATGGAAAAAGCTGAAGAGGGAATATAAGAATTCCGAAAATACTTCTTTGAATTTTATCAAAGCAATTTATCTGTAAGTAATTTAATTCCTGCTAATTGGCTAGTTATAATTAAATAATTGGTAGAAGTTCCACAGTTCTGTAATACTATAATAACACATTATGTATTGTATAGATTTGTGGAAAATTTTTTACTGGATCATTGTGAGACTTTCATATACTGTACAGTATATTATAAAATCAAATTTTAAAATATTATTTATATTAATAAAATGGATTTATTATTATTTTAAACAATTTCTTGCAAAAGTACATCAATGATCTATAATGATCACAGTGATACTACACAATTTTTAATCTCATATAAGCATAATCATTTCCGATATTTCTAAATAAATTTATTCATGAATCATAATTTTCAATTTATAAATGATAATATGGAGAAATTCTGAAGTTATCAAATACAGAATTATTATTGATATTTCCATTATTCTTTAAAACACCAGATTTTCATTGTCAATGATTGCTTCATATGACCACTTTCTTCTCATGCGCAACAAAATTATCTTTTATGCTTTGGTATTGATTTCTTATTTTTTACTCTGTATTAACTTTATTAAACATTATTAATTAACACCATTACAGTAACATTATTAAATAGTTTTGAAGGTAAGCAATATTTACTATTTGTAAAAACAACCAAAATGTTTAGAAACTTATAATTGAAATGACTCTTCCTGCAGAAAATAATTAGAACAATCCAAAAGTGACCTTGTTAAGTAAACAAATAAATAAAAAATGTATACCCAACTGAGAAAAACCACAGATATAATATGTTTAATTATATTAGAGGAAAATTATTTAAAAAAAACATTTGTGGATAATATTAAAAACTGGTCAAAGAGAGAGAGATTTTGTATCCTATATGTAACAATAATGGATGAATAATAGAGAGATTTTGGTGAATGATAATTAATATCTTTCAATATTTATTGAAATGTACTTCTCCAAAATTTCTCAATCACTAAATATCCCATATAAATAAAAGAAATACACTGAGTCTGCTATTACCATTTGAACTATATTTTCTTTCCTATTTTTTGAAAATACTTACTGTTTGTGATTACCTTATTTAAAAACAATTAATTTAAATTGAAGCCATAGATTTATAATTTTTGCTAATTCTGCTTAATTGTCCTTTAAAATCATGGAATTTTCAAATTTTATGGTTCTAAGGAACAATTGAACAAATTGTGAATACTGCTTTCTGATAATCTTTCAGGTAGTCATCAAGTAAAGGTGGGTTCACACTATGACTGACTTGACTGACTTGAAAGATTCTACATCACATTACCATAACAACAACAGTCAGCAGTGTAATGTGATTGGTCTGGCTCGATCGGTCGAGTTGGTGAAGTCGGTCCAGTCAGTCATAGTGTGAACCCATCTTAAGTAAGAGTATTGAAACAGGCACTTTACAAACAGGAAAAGTATATTTTTAATAAGACTGAAATTTTTTTGTAATACACCCAGTTCTGTTTTTACATGATCTTTTTTTATATGATTTTAATTTAACACAAATTAGAAAAAAAATTTCATTTTCTTTTTACATGATTTATTTTGATTTAACATGATCAATCCAAATTCTATGAAGAAATCTTTTTTATATTATAGTGAATATAGTATTTGTTTTGCATTAGCCACCCTATACTGTTTTTGATTCCAATTAGAAAATAAATTTTTAAGGAATTCCTCTAATTATATATATAACTTCAATAGGAAATTTGTTCTGTCTGTATTTTGAGTTTGATGTTTAAAGTGAAAAGTAACTTTTTGAAGTTTAATGATATAAAAAATTGAATAAAAGTTATAATCAAAATCTTGTTGTGTGTAACTCATTTTTTTTGTCTTTAGCAGTGTAATGTGATTGGTCTGGCTCGATCGGTCGAGTTGGTGAAGTCGGTCCAGTCAGTCATAGTGTGAACCCATCTTAAGTAAGAGTATTGAAACAGGCACTTTACAAACAGGAAAAGTATATTTTTAATAAGACTGAAATTTTTTTGTAATACACCCAGTTCTGTTTTTACATGATCTTTTTTTATATGATTTTAATTTAACACAAATTAGAAAAAAAATTTCATTTTCTTTTTACATGATTTATTTTGATTTAACATGATCAATCCAAATTTTATGAAGAAAACTTTTTTATATTATAGTGAATATAGTACTTGTTTTGCATTAGCCACCCTATACTGTTTTTGATTCCAATTAGAAAAGAAATTTTTAAGGAATTCCTCTAATTAAATATATAACTTCAATAGGAAATTTGTTCTGTCTATATTTTGAGTTTGATGATTAAAGTGAAAAGTAAGTTTTTGAAGTTTAATGGTATAAAAAATTGAATAAAAGTTATAATGAAAATCTTGTTATGTGTAACTCATTCTTTTTGTCTAATTTTTATGTTTATGAATAAGTAATCTGTTATTTTTCTTTTGAAATGATAATTTGCTTTATATAATAGATTTTTATAAAGCAAATTATCATTTCATGTATACATGTGCAATCTTTATGAAATAAAAAGTATAAGCACATAAAAATAATAAGATTCTAACATGATTTTTCATATAGTTTATTGTATTATTTTTGGTGATTTTTTTTAGGTCTGGAACCGATCTTCTATTTTCCCATAGATACAGTATATTTTTTACATGAATTTTTTTTTACACATATTCTTTAGGAATGTATCAATCATGTAAAAAGAGAATTAAGTATTCTTACCAACAAAGTTATCAAAATACAAAAATTAAGAATAAAAAGTTGTAAAATACATATAATTGCTCCAGAATTATATTATAGTGTCCAAATTATGAAAATTTAAATAGCAAAGTTCTACAGGTGACATCATTATCAGAGCCACATTTATACTTTTGGAGGTCCTAGGTGCAACATCATTATGAGGCCCCAAAATAACAAGTCTATTTCGATTTCAATTACAAATTAAATCACGGAGGATAACTTTTTACAAATTTAATATTTAAAAATAAGTACTTTATTTTGCAATTATAACTAGGCTGTTTTTTATATTGTTGTTTGTGAGGAGTAAGATTTTAAAATGTGGCCCCAGCTTGTGCCTAATGCACTTTATAGTAAATGTAGCCCTGATCATTATTATAGCAGCTCCATTATATCTCCATTGTATCCAAAGATATGATGGAGCTCTATAATAATGATGTCACCTGTAGGATTTTGCTATTTAAATTTTCATAATTTGGAATGTTCTATAATGTAATTCTGGAGCAATTATATGTCTCAGTAAATTAAAGAAAACTACTTGCTTACTTTCTTAAAAAGGTAAATAAAACTCAGCACTAAATAGCAAGTATAAATTTTTAATTGGTATAACGTTTTCGAGTCATATTAGGCTCTTAAATATCTATTATTTATTCTGAAATGTTCTGTTTAAACTGTATTTGCTTAATGTATGGTACTGAAGAGGATTAAATATCTATTATTTATTCTGGAATGTTCTGTTTAAACTGTATTTGCTTAATGTATGGTACTGAAGAGGAGCCTAATATGGCTCGAAAACGTTATACCAATTAAAAATTTATACTTGCTATTTAGTACTGAGTTTTATTTACTTATTTAATTATATGTCTTTTAGAACTTTTTTATTCTTAATGTTTGTAGTTTGATATTTTTGTTACTGATGAGGATATGTATGTACTGAAAACTAGGGATTGTCTTTTTCCCAGATTTCGGTAATCCTGGGATTCCAGGATAAAAAATGTTCTTTTCCCGGGATCCTAGGATTTCTCGATATTTTTGTAGATGAAATTAAAACGAAATATTTCATTTCATTTTATTCATTCATTAATAAATAGTATTCATATATATATACTTGCGCCTAATGCACCTTATAGTAAATGTGGCCCTGATCATTATTATAGCAGCTTCATTATATCTCCATTGTATCCAAAGATATGATGGAGCTCTATAATAATGATGTCACCTGTAGGATTTTGCTATTTAAATTTTCATAATTTGGAATGTTCTATAATGTAATTCTGGAGCAATTATATGTCTCAGTAAATTAAAGAAAACTACTTGCTTACTTTCTTAAAAAGGTAAATAAAACTCAGCACTAAATAGCAAGTATAAATTTTTAATTGGTATAACGTTTTCGAGCCATATTAGGCTCTTAAATATCTATTATTTATTCTGAAATGTTCTGTTTAAACTGTATTTGCTTAATGTATGGTACTGAAGAGGAGCCTAATATGGCTCGAAAACGTTATACCAATTAAAAATTTATACTTGCTATTTAGTGCTGAGTTTTATTTACTTATTTAATTATATGTCTTTTAGAACTTTTTTATTCTTAATGTTTGTAGTTTGATATTTTTGTTACTGATGAGGATATGTATGTACTGAAAACTAGGGATTGTCTTTTTCCCAGATTTCGGTAATCCTGGGATTCCAGAATAAAAAATGTTCTTTTCCCGGGATCCTGGGATTTCTCAATATTTTTGTAGATGAAATTAAAACTAAATATTTCATTTCATTTTATTCATTCATTAATAAATAGTATTCATATATATATACAGGGTGCCCACGTTTCTGTGGACCAGGCATTTTTCTCGAAAACTATCGGGTATACGTGAAAACTGTAAAACACGTGTCCCGTTACATTTTCCTTCTAAATTAAAATCCGTCCTTAATATTTTTATCTGCGCATCCTCTCGCACAGCGCATGCTTCAACTTTGTTTTCTCCAATGCAAGTGTATTATTTTTATAACGGAATGTGATTGCTCCAATTTTTTGCGTAATTTTCGCGGTGGAATTATTTTCCTATGATCGATATTATAGGAGATATTTAGGAATAAAGAACCATTTAGAAAGGCATAATTTGATGCCATGGTTTCTATGGATCAAGCAATTTTCTTGAATTATGTCTACATATTTTTTTCCAGCAATGCCAAAAACTTAATAAGATTTATAACTATTATTCCCTACTTCCTAACAATGTTTCAAAGTATAAGATAATTGGAGAATCCATTTAAAATTCTTTTTCATATTAGCATAATTCGTTATACTGAACCAAGGATTTGTCTATTGGGTTTCTTCTGCCAGCCACTTAGAATAAGCAAATTATTTACGATATGTAATACCATATCATAGATTGTTTTTTAAAGATTGTTTATTGACAATGATTTAAACTTGAGATATTGAACTATAGTTACGTATACGATACTATCGCAAATTTCTAATAACAATCATAGATCTGAACTCTAAATTATTCCTATACAAATTATTATAACTAATTGTTGAAATTTTTCATGTTAAGGGCTGTAAATTTCACTTTATAAATGCTAGTGCCGTCGAGAATGTGATATTTTCAGCTCTTCTGTTTAAAATAGTCGATGATAGTATTATGATGAGAACTTCAATACTCCGCCTCTTAATAATCATAAATTGAAAAGCTACGCAAAAAATTAAAAATTTTTCTCAGATTGTTCTATAAAATGAAAAAGATATGAACATGTCAAGACATAATTTTACTTTTATAGGACATAATGTATAAACTTAATCACATTTTGAATAATATTAAAATTAATTTATTTATAGAAGAGGGTATTAAAAATAGTATTACTGAAAAAAATAGAGATATTTATCAGGCAACCAATAAAGTTCTGTCCGATTTTCATATGATCAAGTTGCATGCGTTCCCCACAGCGTCCTTCAGAGATGAGATAAATCCTCTCCTAATTGGCTAGTAGTGGTCACCACAGCTAAATAAGGACGTTAGCGAGAGCAGATCAAACATGGGAACTCCAAACATGTTTATACGGACCTGTATGTTATATGAGTTTAAACTGGGAACGAAAGTTTGGATCGCGAAGTAAGATATGCATAGCATTCGGTAGAGATGTGGTAAATGACCGGACAATATAACGGTGGTTTAACAAATTTAAGAACAGTGATGAATCCCTCCAGGACACACCATGTACGAGACGTCCACAAGCTGTAGACAAAGAAACATTCAAGGCAGCTGTTGAGGCTGATAGTGGTCAAACTTGAAACATTGGGAGAAGCATTCAATTGCAGAACAGAAACGATTCGATAATACCTCCATCAATTTGGGAAAAGATATAAAGTTGGACGATGGATCTTACGATTTGACTGTCTCTCAGAAAGCGACAGGAGCAAATGCCTGTTTTTCTTTGCTGTCTCATCAAAGAAAGGATTCGTTTCTGGACAGAGTGCTGATTTGCGATGAGAAATAGGTTCTTTTCGATAGTCCAATGCCACCATCGTTAATGGTTGGCACCACATAAACCTTTGAAACAAACAAAACTGCGTCAACAGAATATTAGGCTCTGTTTTAGTGAATGATCAACGTATTGTAGACTTTAATTTTAAGTTTTTTTGATCCTATAATACCGAATTTAAGTTTTCTTTAAATTAATTCTTATATTGTACATTCGATGTTCTATAATTAATGTTTGTACCGCTGAAGAAGGTTACGAATAGGCCGAAAGCGCTCCATATTAAACGAATAAATTTTGTAATATCGAATTTGAGTATAATTTATAATGGTATATTAATACTCCTGCATATAGAGCTGTAAAAATACGGTATTAGCAAAAAAGCAGCGTACTGAATTTTATAGTATAAAAAATAATATTTCTTATAAACATATCGTGTAGACTTTTATATTTAATATATCAACTCTTATCTGAATACAAGATTTAAACATTATTAAAACAAAAATAACTGGAACGAAAACTACTATATGATGATAAAGTAGGATTTATTAGTTTATTTTCTAAAGTAGTGGTCTCCAAACTTTTTTGACTGTGTTACCCCTAAGACTGAAAAAATAAATGGCGCGTACCCCAACTGATTGAGCAGATATTTATTGTAATTGGTGTTTTAAAGAAGAAATAAGGCCTTATGTAATATCCAAAAAAGCTATAATTGAAAAAGTTACATCTTCCTTACACTTAAATTATTTCTCCAGATCCAATTTGAACAAATTAATCTCTACATTCTATTATATTGCTTTTATGTTATCAATAAATTAGCATGTAAGCTGAGATGATTTGCATTTCATATTATCTTAGCTTACATAAAACATAACACATTAAATATATCATAAGCTTTTAGTTCAAATTCCAAATTTTAATTGAAATTATTGAGATTAGAGTCATATCTTCGAGTTGTTCCACTTTCCGCGTAATATTTTGCCTTTCAGATGACAAAATAATTTTGAAATGTAGAATAAAAGCAAATACCCTAGATGGTGTGAAGTATGTTGTAAATAACAGTGGGATTTAAGAATTAAGCAATTTTCGAAAATATTAAAATTATTTATAAATGAGAAAAATGGCTACCAACGATATCCTCAGTAGTAATTTGTTGGCGAAACAGTTTTTATTGTTGGTCTGTTGTCAGATTTACGCGCTCTTGTTTGTTTCTTTGCAGAGATGGAGAATTGGAGGCAGAGACTGGAGGAAAGAGAGCGGAAGTTGAGGGCTGTGGAAGCCAACACGAGTAGAATGGAGGGTGCGGCATCCAGTTTTTACATCACAGTGACGGGCAAGAAGCCCCCGCCACCCAAGAAGACCTTCGAAGAGTGGCGACGAGAACGGCATCAGGCCGTCCCTCAAGAGACCCGGATCGCTTGAGGAAGAAGTACGGGTTGGTCCAAGTCCGGACGACTCCGATCTCGGATGTGGATGATGAGAATCAACCCTTCCCAGATCCCGGGCAACAATATCAACCTTCCCCCGTCTCCAGGGAACCTACCGGTGGCTTATCTTTGTTACAACAGAGTAGTCAACGGAGGGAAACCCAAAGAGGCGCGGAGAGAACCCGAGTCTCCAGAATGGACAGCCTGCATTCATCGTTTTTGGCGTCGTTTGCTGCGCATCGTCGTGACTCCAGCCCATCCATCCTCGTGCTGGTGAAGAAGCGGCCGGAATGTGGTTAGATTTGGTGCTGGAGAGAACCCGAGTCTCCGGAATGGACAGCCTGCATTCGTCGTTTTTGGCGTCGTTTGCTGCGCATCGTCGTGACTCCAACCCATCCATCCTCGTGCTGGTGAAGAAGCGGCCGGAATGTGGTTAGATTTGGTGCTCTGATCCCATTGCACTGTCCTGAATCAATCTTTTAGTACGGACTACGGGAGATGATGCGCTCCGCTAATGAAGATAACTGAAGCGGCCGGTCCAGCCACATTCCTACACCTCGATTGGTGGTCCTAGCCGTCGAGGTGTACATCCACAGAACGGGTGTCGCCTTGTCGTTGGCTCTGTGGCTTACCGCCAATCGTTTATACAGTATTAAATGATTGACAAAACTAAGAATACCCACAGCACTAAACATTCAAGATTAAAAAAAATATTTATAAGACGGACAGAATTTGTAAACTTCCGGAAATATTAAAATTTCGAAAAATAATATTTGCTGTTAATAATATCTAATTAAAACATTGATTAACTAAATACGACACAAAATTAAAATGTCTTAATATAAAAGATTCGGAAATATTAAAATTTCGAAAAATAATATTTTGCTGTTAATAATATCTACCGGTAATTAAAACATTGATTAACTAAATACGACACAAAATTAAAATGTCTTAATATAAAAGATTAATGAGACATTTAAAACTAGCAGTGACTAATACTCAACCAATATCTTGGATATATTAGTTACATAACAGTTTCAGAAGCCACATTAAGTATACCCATGTTGATTTATAATCATATATGAATAAATAAATGTGATTTATCTGCATTTTGTTTTTTTCTTGTGTGCGGCCCGCGCCAATTCGAAAGTTTTAAATGTAGCCCTTACATAAAAAAGATTGCCCATCTCTGGCGTAGATCATCTTCACAGAAACAAAGGCATGTTTACCAACTTGTCCAATCTTCGTCTCAACAGTGGAAATATATTATATAATCAAGAAGCAAATTCAGTCATGGAAAGCTGAATTGAAGAAGTATGGAAGAAAAAGTCATCGCTCCATCAACTTCGTTTCATTCATTTCACAGTGTTAGAAAACTATATATATTTTTTATTTACAGAAAGAAGTTTCTTCTCTCTTCTACATATGAATGGCAGAGCATTGTCGGAGATAAGCATGTGCGGAACATCAGTGTTTCACAATATCATGGTCAATAAGAACGATCAAATTCTTGTTACCGGTGACTGTTAGTAACCCTACGATATATTCAGCAGACACTACTTCAAAGGGTGTATTAGATGCTGGTCTATATCCCAATAAACCATACGGCCCAGTGTTTCACAATATCATGGTCAATAAGAATGATCAAATTCTTGTTACCGGTGACTGTTAGTAACCCTACGATATATTTAGCAGACACTACTTCAAAGGGTGTATTAGATGCTGGTCTATATCCCAATAAACCATACGGTTGCGCTGTTCGATGATTCACATATTGACACGGAGCACAAGAACGAACATAGATGCGAATGTCTTTACGCATGAGCTTCCATCAGTATGATTGTCGAATACGAAAAAGTGTCTTGTCGTAATCCATGTGAGCGGAATCATCGTGACATAGTTTTAAAACTTCGGTTCGAAGTGATGCTGATCATACAATAGTCTGTTCGAGAATATTTTTGGTGGTATTGATATGAAGCAACAAATCGTCTTCAATTTTGAGACTTACGAATCTGATTATGACGGTTGGTTATCGGTTCCTGCATGAGTATGGAGCGGATAGTTATGCAAAATGAGTCGTAACGTTGATGTTTAAGAAGGCAGTTATCAGTTTGATTGAATAACGGCTGCGCGCACAATTTTATTGTCATCAGGTATGAAAGGGGACAAATGGTCAACATCTGTGTTGTCAACTCCATCGCGGTGCTTTACTTTGTAATCAAACTGTGTTAGATCGACCATATAGTGAGCAAACTTACGGTTGAATTTTGATTTTGCTAGAGTGTATGCAGTGGTAAAATTGCCAGTTATCAAAATGAATAGGTGGCCGTGGAGATGAAAGGGGACAAATGGTCAGCATCTGTGTTGTCAACTCCATCGCGGTGTTTTACTTTGTAATCAAACTGTGTTAGATCGACCATATAGCAAGCAAACTTACGGTTGAATTTTGATTTTTCTAGAGTGTATGCAGTGGTAAAATTGCCAGTTATCAAAATGAATAGGTGGCCGTGGAGATACAGACGAAATTATTCAGTGATCGCCCAGTGGACTACAGTGGCTTCTAACGCATTACTATGGTAGCGAGTTTCAGCATCACGAAGTGTGCGACTTGCATACTGAATACAAAAATATATACGTTTACCATCGTAGTTTTGAGTCCTAGATCATTATACGAAGCATCGGTTTCAACATAAGTAGTCATATTTGTCGAAAATACCCATGTACTGATGATGATGATACCGTTATTTTTAGTTTTTCAAATGTTGCGATTTGATGTTCAGGTAGAGTGATTGCACGATATTTCGATGTGCGAGAATCAGATACACTCGTTTTTTGTTGCTCTTTTAATAATTCAGTTAGAGGTTTCGAGATAATCGCTATTTCGTAAGTGATGAAGAAATTGATTTATGAATCCTAAAAAGCTTCATAGTTCATGAATTGTTGAAGGTGGACCGTAGCGAAGAATGGGTGATGTACGTTCGGGATCCGGAACAATTCCTTCAGGAGTTATCCATTATCAGCTTACTCGGTGAAAGGCGAATATTAGCACGAGTTGCAGCGACAACGAAACAAGCTGCGGAGTACGCTGATGTGGATTTCTGAGATACCTTGCGACATCTACTTCTCGACCTGTTCTTATACGAAGTTTCTGTCTATATCAGAGACTCTTATTGGTTCACATTGAATTGGTTTGTCAATGATGAGTCAATGGAAGTTGTACGGTTATAAGAGGACATTCGCCCACTTTATCGATCGGGGTGAAAAATTGTCATCAAACTCTCTCCGAAGTTCTTCAAGTTTAGCAACTTCCTCAGACGACAAAAATTCGGTTTGTTTAGTGGCAACCAACAAACTCGTAGTTGGTTTCGATGGAGAAGAATGTATATACCATCGAAAGTTCTTCAGAAATCTTAAAAATGCAGTTTGCAGTTAGACCACATGAATGGACACATTTGAATTCATGCATTGTTGATGGTGTCAAGATGCATAAATCACCTTTCGGACTTTTGATATAATTCGCCTGTGCTAAGTATTGCCAATCAGCTTCCAAAATCAAGTGATATGGAATATCTTTACATACAGTTAGTTAAACGAGGCATAATGAGATCAGTCGGCCGGATGGCCGCGTGGTAAAGCTTTGGCTTACCACTCTGGAGGATCCGGGTTCAAATCCGGGTCCCACACCTCCAGTTTTTCAGGACGGGTCTGGGCCCGGATCATAAGGATGTAATGTTGCACTGGTCGATTTGTAATGGATTCGATAGTGGTTATAGTCGAATACGGATCACATAATATCATCATAAGGATGATGGTCCATCGCTAAAAGTTCGAATCCATCATCAATATCATACAAATCGACCAGTTACACTGGTCGATTTGTAATGGATTCGATAGTGGTTATAGTCGAATACGGATCTCATAATATAATGAAGTCATCGGCCGAATTGGTCCCGTGGAAACGCTTCGGCTTTCAATTTTGGAGGACTAGGTTCGAATCTCGGGTCCCCTTCCCTTGAAAATATTTATCATGGGATCCGGGCCCGGCCCGTCGATCCCCGTACTCCACAATCCGGCTGACTCTCCGCAGGGGTGGATAGCCTGTGGAAGGGCTTGTTTCTCCCCGCCAGATAGTATTCTTCCAGAATGGAGTGGCGTAATCTGTTGACAAAAAATATATACAGTATATAATGAAGTCTGTATTATCAGCTATGATAGTGCGAGGTAACGCTGTCGGCGTGCCACACAGGAGGACTCGGGTTCGCGTCCCGGATTTTTTCGGGTTATTGGGCCCGGCCCGGTGATCCCCATCCTTCACCATCCGGCCCCACTCCACGAGTGTGGGTACAGCCTGTGGTTGGAACTGACTCTGCCTCCTTTGTAATCTCCATGATTGGAAAGGGGGCGTAAAATATGCAAGAAAAAAAAAGCTATGGTAATGATGATGACAGGTAATACATCAATAGAACCGGTAATGCAGTCAACTAATTTGATTGTTGCTGTTTCGATTGAGATTTAAGTGTTGATGACGATTCAAGTTTCGATTGAGATATCAAAGTCGATTTAGCAGAGATTACTGCTGTTGTAGACTGTTTTTTTCTTACGGGATTCGGGACACTGGTATGATACATGACCAAATGCTCCACATCGATAACAATGGCATTGAGATAAATCGTCAGTCTTTGTGTTGCCGAGTATGACACAGATTTCGGCAACCTCGGCATAACATCAAACGATTATGGTTGACTTAGTTTCGGCAATGTAGTTCTGCTTTAGTTGTTTTGTCAGTCGCACGATCAGATTTGGATTCTTTCTTGTGTATTTTTCTCCTATGATCAAGTCTGCACACATGATCCAAAAGTTCATCTATGGACTGGCATTCGATGACTGACAATGTATAACATATGTCTTTGTCACGAATATCGAGGATAATCAAACGAACTTTATCGGCAGGTGATAAAATGGCAAAACACTTTGCCAAAAGAGCACTTTTTCACGAATATACTGCGTTAATGTCTCATCATCTCTGAGGGTTCGCTGTCCAAAGATAAGAAACTCTTCATACGATATTTGGTATTGAAACCTCTTTCTCAGAGCAGCAGACCATTCGTCAAATGTGTCATAGTCTCTACCTGAAACAATTTGCCAATCCGCTGTAGAATCGCTTAGACGAGACTGAGCATTGATGAGTTTTAGATCATCTGGCCAACTTGCATTTGAGGCGATACTTGTAACTTCTTTCAACCATTGGTTAACATCGTCGAATGGTTCGCCAGAGAAGTGAAATCTCTTTAGTTCTGTCCATTGTCGTTTGAAGTTGAAACACTGGTTGGCTATCAGTTTTCTGGTTATGGTTAGCTGTAGAGCTGAGTTGGTCTAGTTGAGAAAGTAACATTTCTAACGTTTTTGTTGGTGAGGCTGTTGGTATTGTCTGTAGGATTTAACGAAGTTGTACCCGTAGATTAGACAATTGCTTAGCTTGTTGTCGAAGTTGTGCGGCTTGATCACGATTCAGTTTACGAGCATCGTTTTATAATAGCCATAGTTCCTTGTTTATTACAATGGCTGACACACACTCGTACTTGGATTTGGGAATGGGGAAATGTCGTAATTTTAGTTTGTCTTTTAGTTCATTATAAGTAAAGTCAGAAAAGTCGGCTGGCACAATAGAATAATGTTTTTCCATTCTAAATCACGATAGATAAGTTTAATACTGGTTTCTGCTACGAACTTAACTTGGTTGTACGAACGAGGAAAGCGTATTTAAAAAGGCAGGAAAACAATGAACAAGGACCGAAGTCGAACGGAGAGTTATTTCAACGGAATCTTTTTAACTTACGTTTGGATACATCGTTGTTCTGTTTTCACTATGAGTTCCATCCAGGACGATCACAGTTTTGGCGATTATAAGCGAAATTTCAGAGTTCACAACGGAGTATGTCTACGACGCCATGTTAGATAACTGTATATATTTTTTATTTACAGAGGGCGTCCTTAGGCAATACATTTTAAAAACACATCAGCAACAAAATAAATAAATTACTGCCAACAACAATATCGAAACATCTTAATCCAACGTTTCTTTTACTAATTTTGAAGAAACTACTGAGAATATCAAATTGCTAGCTGATACGAAATATTCTGATCGTCAAGTTCACAAAATTTAAACGAAGTAGATGTAAAAAGTGTCCGACGTGAAGATATTATGGTTACAAACAAACATTACCACTCCAGATGAACTCGAACGATGCAAATAAACAAACTATTAAAGGAAGTCTGTCCAAGATATCTAATGAGCTTGATTCCTTGATGATAGAACAACGAACACAATCTAAACAGTCCATAGAAGAATTTCAAAAGCGTAGCAGAGAACAGTTTATTGAAGGAACGAG
Source organism: Olivierus martensii (assembly GCA_000484575.1). Classification (NCBI taxonomy): domain Eukaryota; kingdom Metazoa; phylum Arthropoda; class Arachnida; order Scorpiones; family Buthidae; genus Olivierus; species Olivierus martensii. The sequence continues at coordinate 35,203 of AYEL01065884.1, forward strand.
CGAAGAAAACTTTAAAAATATAATGATTCATCCTATTATTAATAATATTGCAGTCGACTAAAGCACAAAAGTAGCAGATTAAATAATGATAGATAACGCTTTCGGCTATTCAGTAAACCATCATCAATCGAACATATACAGTATTCTATTAATGGAACATAATTCAAAAATACAAATTGCAGTAACAAAATGAATGAAAATTTTTAAATATATCAAATTTTAATACATAAAGAAAAAAAATAAAAAATAATCTAAACTAAAAAAATGTACAAAATAAATAAATATATAAGATGAAAATGACGCAATTTCTTTTTGTCAATAGATGACGCTACTTTCCATTCACTAACAAGAGGAGGTTCAGACATTCGGGTCACCGATTTTTTTGAAATTTTGCACACGCAGTAGTCCTCTAGACAATATAATGTGTGAGTAATAAAGTGCACTATTCCAGGATTGTGGAGAAAATCGCACGTTTTCCATTCACTAACAAGGGGAGGTTCAGACATTCGGGTCACCGATTTTTTTGAAATTTTGCACACCTGCAGTAGTCCTCTAGACAATATAATGTGTGAGTAATAAAGTGCACTATTCCAGGATTGTGGAGAAAATCGCACGAGAAGTTTCGTATTGAGTTCATATAATCTAAAATTTAAT
>AYEL01065887.1:0-10880 GCA_000484575.1 Olivierus martensii
TTAAAGAACAAAAATATGTTATATTTTTTTCTTTAAATATAAAATTTAAAGAAAATATTCCTAATATTCCTAGAAATCCAATTCAATATACAGGTATCTTGTCAAATCTCTATAATAGTTTGATAAAACTATTATAGAGATATGGCAAGATATATTGAATTGGATTCTGTGAATATTTTCTTTAAAATATCTAAATTCATAATCATATTTACGTATTATTTTATATAGCGTTTAAATTTTACTAAGTTACTTTAAGTGTTGAACAATATATTACTGCACAAATGTAAATTAATTTATTATGAACTTTCACCGTAATAAATATGAGTTAAATAATAATAGCTTCATTTTGGAATTCATTAGTTTACAATTATTATGCATTTGATTATTCATGGAGTTAAACTTTTTGTTTTCCCTCGGTTGTAGACTTTTTTATGGTTTGCAGTAAAAGCTATTAAATTTTCTTATAAAAGAACATTTGATTTGTTATGTTGTTGCTTATTTAATTATAGCTATAGTTATTTTTTGAAATTTTTATATGACTAAATTATTTTCTATGGATTATTTTTATTTTTATTATCAAATTCGTTGAAAAATTTTCGACTTCTTTGTACCAGTTAGTTGTCCAAAATAAGTTTTATTAATTTTTAACTTTTATGTTAAAATTATCATAATAAACAAGAAAATTTTTTTTAAAATATGTGAATTTTTTGTAAAATTATTTTCTTTAAAATGTATTAAACGAAGTTTTTATTTTACCATAAAGTTCTTGATTTATTATTTAAAATTTTAAAAATTGAATGAAAAATATCGAATAAAGTAAAAATGAAAAAAATAATATGAAAAAATCGAATTTTATATAATCTGTTATTTATACCAAGACTGTCCAACCCGCGAACCGCGGGCCGCATGCGGCCCACTTCCTTAAACACGTTGCGATTTTTATTCACTAATATATTTTAAAAAATATTATTTTTTTTTATTTTATATATTTATTTTTTTTTTTTTTTTAATTTTTTGAAATTCCTCATAGCATCATTAAATATCGCACTAATAAAGAAAAAGAAATTTGTTTTATTTTTATACTAAAAAATAATCAAGTGAATGAAGTTTTTATTATTTAAATACAGTACTTATCAACATTTCCTATTTCCGTTTTCTAAAATATTTCTTATTTCAGTTATTAAAACTTCTTGATCTCTTCAATGATTTTAAAAAATTTCTGAACGAATAGAAGTCAAAGATTATTATACTACAACATTTTTGATTATTTGTCATGATGGATATCATATATAGTACATTATATACTAATTTTATATAGTACAAATATAGTAATTTTATATAGTACATTATATATAGTACAAATATACTAATTTTAACAACTATTGTTAAAATTAGTATATTTTATGTGCGGCCCGAGACAATTTTTTTTTCAAATGTGGTCCAAGGAAGCCAAGAGGTTGGACACCACTGATCTATACAATTTATTTATCTTAAATTATATTATTAAATGTGAAAGTATGAAAATTAATAATTTATCAATGATTCTATCGATAACGAAAATCAGCTGATAAGTGTTCACTGCCGCAGATAAAAAAAAAAAAAATGAGAGAAGGAGCACCATAATGCAAATAATTATATTTCTAATAATTTAAACAATTGATATATATGCAGTATTTGTTTGCTTGTTTTTCCAGACGATGGGGGATACTTGTCCAGGTTCCTCTATCCTGAATCCTCATATAGCCCTTATCGATATTCACTTAATTAAGAATCAGATATATCTTTCTGTACTTGATTATATTTAAATATTTTATTAATTATTAAAAAATCTTTTTTTCAAAGAAAAAAATATATAAATTATATAACAAAAATTTGATTTGCCCTAGGGGGCGTAATGGTCTCTATATATTCTTCGGTACTGATAATTTACCTTTACATCTTTCATATCAGAAAAGGGTTAACTCGAATTAGTACGGTACTGACTTCAAATTCAATTATTAAATTTTCCTTCGAAGTTTTCAATTAAAGATAAAATTAGAGTAAGTATCATTATTATATTCCATAAAAATAAAAATATTTAATTAATTTTTTTTTTGTAAAAATTAATTATAATTTTTTATATTATAACATATATATATATAATACTTTTTATAACATATATATATATATATATATATATGTTATAGATATACATATATGTAATATTTTCTTGTAGCGTATTTACGTCTCAGAATCGAAACAATGCACTATATAAATATTGGAATGTTATCACATCCAACAACTTTATTAGATTAATATCAGTTTACAAATAAAAAAATTGAATTGTAAATTGTTATACGTAGTCAAATAACATTTTTCTATAATATGGTGGATTTACTGGAACGTCCGACTTTGCAATTAGGTGCCATTTTCTACCATCGCTATTATTGGAACAATTGTTATCTACGTCCGACGCTGATAGGTTGAATTCTGTTACCACAGTTTTTAATCAAGTATATTATGCAATCCGAAGTCTCAATATTTGTATATTATTTTATTCTCTAAAGATGTAATAAATTATTGAAAATTTTTATGGTTATATTCATAATGAATTAATTTGACATTTAAATCCATTTTCAGTTTTGAAGTCGAAAGAACGGATTTTATTTTATAACTTTAAAGTTCTGAAAAGGTATGTGAAACATTTAAAGTTTTTACTTTACCAGCTCCAACTCTCTTATTGGTCGAGACTAATGTAACGACAGTATATGTGCATTACTGCGAATATGACGGCAAGCTAAATATTTATTAATTTTTTTGGCAGTTTTAAACTGATCAATAGAAGCTATAAACAATTTTATAACAGAATCCATAAAATTGTTCAGTGAACAATTTTATGGATTCTGTTATCATCCAAAGAGAGAGATTGGCAGCCTAATTTATAAAATCTAATCAAATATTTTGTAATTTTTTTATAATTGGTATTTTGCATTAAAACAACATTGACATTAGTGTAATTTTGAATTATACATTTAATAAAATTTTTATTTTCAAACTAAAAAAAATAAAAATATTTTTATAATATATAATTTTGCAGAAAAATAGTAATTTCTTCCTTTCTTGTATTATATGGAGATGAAATATGTTAATTTAATTGAGAAATCACATTTAATATAAACGAAGAGAAAGACAGGACGAAAGAAAAGAGTTGGACAAAAAAAGAGGAAAGAGAGAACCAACCATAATTTTTCTATTAATAAAGGAAGTAAAAAAAATCACCAGTTAAGTACCGTACTCTCAATAAATCCATACGCACCCCCATTGAGTTGTTATAAACAGCAAGGAAAGCAGACTCATTTATATTAGTAAAGTAACCTCTTTATTAAACAAAATACTCCATTTGAACTATGGTTTACAACAGGGGTGAGCAATTATTTTCTGCAGAGGGCCGGATTAACAATCTTCAGGATGAAGCGGGCCGTATAAAAATTGAAATTTACCTAAAGCCGTATTTAACCTTATGACGCCATTATGTAATTATGTAATGAAATTATTAATATTAACAATAGCTAATCTATTAATAATTAATTAAATTATTTTGACATAAAATGACTACTGAAGTTCAAGCAAGATTTATTCTTGCACAAAGAATATTTCTCTCACCATCACACCGGACAAGAATAATGGTGGCGCCAATTTATCTGCACACGTTCTTGTCAATCTCGGTATCTTGTGTAGCCATTTTTGTGATACTTACACAAAGAATATATTCGTGTATCAATATTACTTTTAAAATTTACTTTTCTTGTATTAATTTTAGTTTTTGTTTGTATGCAAAGAGTTCAAAAGCATCCGTAGAAATATGTTTTTTCTTAGTTTTTGAATTTGTATGCAAAGAATTCAAAAGCATCCTTAGAAACTATTTTTTTCATTAGAAAATAATTCTTCCAACGAATAAATTCAAATAATTTTCTTTAAAAACAAGTATTTTATCAAACTGATTGATTCTAACAACCTATTACATCAGAATTAGGGACTGCAATACCCGTAAATTGCGAATTTTAGCCTTAAATTGTTACCGGTAATTCTACATTGTTTTTACCGGTAATTCGATAAATTTTGAACATAGCCATAGTCAGGACCGCCGAGAGGGGTGACATCCGTGACTTTTGTCACGGCCCGGCATCAAAAAGGGCCCCACCGTAGAGCTCTGACGTCACATAACGTGTCTGATAGTTCGCAGACTGCCGTCAGAGAGCACTTTCTATTATCCAAACAAACATCCAAAGCAGTCGTGCTAAAATAAACTACTTTACAGTAAGATCCCGTTTAACGCGAGGGATACGTTCCAAACAAACCAAGCACTAAACGAAACAACGTTAAATGAGATCATCTTAACACGTAAATAATAGGAATAGGTGAAACGGGATAGAGAATAAAATATATACGTACCTTTTTTTATTTTGTAACATGTATTATTACTAATATTATTATTATTTTTTATCAAAAATATTCGAGTAAATAATTTGTTTGTGATGAGGAAGGTTCTTTCTAACTTGATAGTTTTTGTTTTATCGTTAAGAATCATGTAACGAAAAATCGTTTCCTTTTCCTCTTTCGTTCAGCAAGCAACTGTCGATAACAAGGAATTGCATCCATGACACTTCGTCTTGCCTTTGAACGTGCATCATAATTTGGATCATTTTGTATAAACTAATGCATAATTTCGGTAATAATGACTAAACTTTAACTGTAAAATAAGATTGATGAACAATCATAAATATGAACTGTGACCGCAGCAAACTTTCGTATGTACTGCACTGAACTGATATCAAACGCATTGCGAGGCGGCCTAGGAATATCAGTAATAATGGCTAAACTTTAACTGTAAAATAAGATTGATAAACGATCATAAATATGAACTGTGACCGCACTTACTGTGTATATATAACATGATATGTAATGTATCGAATTTTGAATTTATTGTATACTTTTTAAAGTAAATATTTAATGTTTTATATGACTTTTTTTATTAAACCAAAGTGATGCACTTTTTTATGTGGGGTCCGGACTACACATTTGTCACGGGCCCGAAAATTTCTCTCGGCGGCCCTGTACAACATGTGTTCTATTTCCACCTCAAGACATCTGCAAGTTTTCCGAATTGAACCAATCACAGTAGATGAATAGTACAATACTGTCATCAGAGCAAAAGCAACATTATTTGCGTGAGATTTTATTTGCATGAGATCATCAGAAAATAAATCAAGAGGTTGTGGAAATAAAATAGAGGACAAACTTTTTCTTCACATTATTAAAAAAAAGGAAGTTAGAGTGATGAAAAATCAGAAAGAAATTCAAATAGAACTTTATGAACAAATAACTGATTTGGTAGAAAGACATTTTAATTATGGTCCAGAAAGTACAAAACAGCGTGATTTTTAGGAAAGGATATTAATTGCAACATAGTGTATGTTGAATATCATTCCACAAATACAATTCATCCATTAATTACAAAATTTTTGAAGCTAAACAAAGAAGATACGAGAATTTCATTTTATTCGATAGAAAAGATTTCTTTTAACATATACTAAGTGTAATTTTCGATCATCAATTTATGGAATAGATGAATGAAAAAATGCACTAGAAGCAAATGTTTACATGCTAAAAATTTTTCACCTAAAATTCAATTTCACACAAAAATCAAACTGATTAAGTCTATTTTTTTTTTTTTTTTTCAATTTTAGTGCCTAAGCACAAGAAACCTCGCTTAGTATTGTATATTGATATATTAAATAGCAATATAATGCAAGAAATGTCTTGAAATATGATTAAAGTCTTGCAATTAGATGTGAATTTAGAATTAAAATTTGAGTTAACAGAAAAATATCTATTCAGTTGCTATTTACTATAGCTAACATTTACTACGGTGCATTGTTGGCAATTTTGTTGCTTCATATTGTTAATCAGCTTTGATTAATGCGCTACTGTTTGCTTTTTTCCTGTGTTCAGTATGTTTAAGAAAAGAAAATTTGAAGGAGAGAGAAATGAGACGTTGATAGAAGTAGAAGAGAGAGAGAGAAGAATGGAAGACTCGCCAAAAGCCTCAATGGATGAACACCAATGGAAAATGTGGACGACAAGAGTCATCTCATCACATGCCGAAGAATTTATTATTATTTCCTGAGAGATATGTAGCTCGTCTCCAATATCCGCCGCCGATCCTTGTCCATCTAAGGGAAGGAGTCCGAAATTGGCTCTGCTGCTGGGACCTGGTCGAGGATGACAAACCTCCGGAGTCTTGAGTCTCCAGTACTGGCTCAGGTATCCCGGACCCGTTTCCTATTCTGGCGTCGTTTAATTGTCTCAGAATAAACATCTGCCGGCCGGACGTTCGAGGGTTGCCCCAACACCAGCAACCTCAATTCGACTACAAAACAACATCTCTGATGGACAATGAATAATAACTGGTAAAGATTAGAAATACTGACGACATATTTTCCATTGACATTGAAATTCTTCGTGTTTAACACGAAGAATTTTATAAACTACATTAGACGTGCGAAACGAAAGAGAACGACTCTGTAGATTGGAAAGTTATTGCAATTAATTATGCTATTAATTATATGTAATAGTAATATTTTGTGTGAATGAAATAATTCAGCAAAAATTCACTATGAAGTCGGGAATAGATCTACCGAGCCAAATTCATTTCTTGAACTTTTACCTGGATTTCTTCCCTGAAAATCTAATAGACACTAATGAATACAACGAGAACTTCATCCAGTTATTTTTCTGTGGAAAAGCCATACCATAGCAATTACAATTCAGTAAAGTTAATGAAGCATCTGGAGAAAATAGTCAGAAATATGTTCGGTCATATAAAACTCCTCTCTCCTTCCAACTAAAAAACTTTTCGGAATTTTAAATGATAGAGAACGCAACATACTCTTTGATAATTTTCATTTCTCGAACTGTCTCTAGATATCTCCCTACCAATTATAGTCAACCGCCAATAGATAGCACGAAAGGCTGTCATTATATATCCATGTTACGGTAAAAGTGATTAATCCGGCGATTATGCATAATCGCCGGTGATTATGCATAATCACTAATTAATCACTTTTACCGTAACATCTATAAAGCGAAAACTTGATAAAGACAACAGCCATTTGTAATGATGGCAGATCAACGTCGATAAATAAGAATGAGAATATGATATTATAGTACAGACAAAATTATTTGTACCTGAATTTCTTTCATGGAAACCGAGAAGATAGGCTTATTAATGAACAGGACGAAAGAATTTCATCAAATTTATTGAGTGAGAAACACTAGCAGAACAAATATTAATTTTGAATAGTTACTGAAGAATTTAAAAAAAGTTATCTAAAATAATGTATTTTATTATTTTAATACCAAATTTTATGAAAAACATATCAACTTTAACATAAGTAATTATCAATTGAAGAATACGGTATATCCATAATATCAAGTAAAATGATTTTTTCAATTTTCGGCATTCTTTCTCATATCATCAATCATATTATTTTTTGTTTAATAGATTTTTTTAATGAAAATATCATTCCAGAACAACGAAAATTTTAAGAAAAGGAAAAGATTACTATATTCCAAAAGCATGTCTGCCTGCATATTATTTTAAGCAACATTTTGCTTAAAATTTTTTGAAAAAATTGTTCATAAAATTGTTTATTTTCAGTCAAAAAATTTATTAAATATAAATCAATATTATTCAATAAAAAGAATCTTCAATAAACAACTTAATTAAATAGTTAAAAAATTGTAGTAAGTTTTGAAGATTATAAGGATCAACTTTGAAAATTCAAATGGAAACGTATGTCGAAAAACAAACAACTTTTGCTTGAGAAGTTTTTAATATCACGTTCGGTTTACGAGATATTACAAAATCAGATGGTACTACATATAACATCGATTGGGCTATTCAAAAAATTAGAAGAAGAATCCACGAAAGGATGACTAGTAGGTACATAAAGGACCCTTCTTGGTTGTCCTCTCGTAGATTCTTCTTATGTTTTGAATAGTTCAATCGGTGTTACAGGTAATAACATCTTTTTTTGTAATATCTCGCAAATCGTTAACATATAATAAAAAATAATGCATTTAAAGATGAACCTGGTGATATTACATTAAAAATAAAAGAATTAGTAATTATTCCATTAATTTTTAATTAATTTATGTCTTTTGTTTAATAATATGGTAACAACCTAATCAATAATGAAGACTTCGATATTAAAGCTACTATAAAATTTCTGATAAAGAAGAACTGGTGAAGATATATCTGATTAGCAGGTAGAGATAGTAGACCCTCCGGAAGTAGAGGTTATAAAACCTCTACTTCCGGAGGGTCCACAAAATTTTTAACATGACCATTCGATTCTCCGGAAAGACTATGGTACTCAAGATTTTTCTCTCCATTTCTTATCTCATCGTATTTCCGAAAAAAAAAAAAAAAAAAGGTATAATTTTGTTAATAAAATTTTTTCCCCTACTTCCTATCTTATAAAAAAAAAAAAAAAAAAGAGTGGTACGGGTGCTGAGATACATCCTGTTTATGAATCTGATAGCATATTTACAGATAGTAACATTCAAGAAATCTAACCGTCATTCTCTCTTTTTTTCTTATTTTATTTCTTTCATATTTATTTACAGGTATCCTCCTATAACACGGTAGACAGGTTACTGGAAAATAGCGCGTTTTGTGAAACCGTCTTATATGAGACCCATATCCAATACAAAAATGAGAGATACGTTCCAAACCCAATGAAAAATAAATAACATTCTTTAATTCCACATACGAAATTTAATTTTTATTAAGAATATTAATAACATGAAACATAAAGAAAAAATATATAAGTAACACCCTAAAAAATAATATATATCAAACAAAAGGAAATAAAGTATACAGCTTATATAACATTCATTTAATAATTATATCTTCTTTATTGTTCTTTTTTTTTTTTTTTTTATATCTCTCTTACTACTGTTCAGGAACAGTAACATGAGACAGTAAACGTTCTTCGTTAAAACGAGAACGTTTCTTTTTTCTTTTTAACAATATCAACTTCACTTTCTAAACTTTTTCCCACATTTAAAGTTTGTGTATCTTCTGCTCTCTTTACAAAATCTGTAATTTAAATCGCTACAACCCGCTATAAAACAATCGTTCCTTAGCATATACCCCAAAAAAAATTTATGAATAAAATGTTTTTCTTCTCTTTCACATTCCTCTATGAAGAATAAAAACTTACTTTTTATCCAAGAACTGTACGTTTGGAACACAAAATACTCAAATGATGACAATTAACGCAATCACAAAATTAATTCAATTTCAAATAAAATGGAAAATAGACTGCATATCGTCCTCTCACGGATAATTAGAGAAATTGCATTTGTGACTAATTTTATCAAAAACGGCCACCGCTTTATAAAATCACTTCTGTCCGAATCGTTTTGATTTTATTAACCGGCTGATTTTAAAAAACGGCGATCTAAAATTTTGCACCTTTTTTCAAAATCCAGTTCACAGACAACATAATTAAAACGAGACTTATAAAATACGATATACAGTAGAAGCCGCTTATTAGAATCACTTTGGGACCGATCTATTTTGAAAACAATAACAGATTGATAACATTAAGTAGTGCGTGTTAAAAAAGCATAATTTTCAATTTTTTTATTATATAATATGTACTTTGCTATTATATGCAGTGTAATCTCAATTCATCGTTTCGTGGGGACTCCCGAAAAAACTATGGATACGAGAAAATGATAGATGCGGGGATATAAAAAAATAAAAAAAAAATGAAAATTAGATTAAAAGATAACGCTAATAATAATAATAATAATAATATTACAAAGCTCTATAACTGATGGACGAATACTTATTAAACTTTATACTGTATTTATGCAATCAGTTAGCGAAAAGTGAAGTGAAATGATTTACGCTTAAGCTGTTGCCGATTCCAGTTTACGGAAAATCACGAAGAACTAGAGCAATAGTAAAAAAATTATGTAAAAAATAATTTTTTATTTTTTTTCAATAAAGGAAATTATAAAGTCGCTAAATCTCTATATCAGCAATTTTCAACTTTAGTTATTTATAAAAGGTATTGTAGTATAAATTGGAATTTATGGGCAATATCCTCCTTCATATAAACAGGAAGAAGAAGAAGATTGGAATTTATATTATTATACAACGTATTTCCTGCTGCTGGAGAACAATCCGCTTAAGCCTGAAACACACTGACTTTTCTGCGCAGAATAGCAGAATGCAGAAAAGTTTCATTCTGCTTTGGTTCTGTTTTCTGCAAAATACAGCAGGTGACACACACACAAATGCAGTTAAGTGAGTTAAGTAGAATGCATTCCGCCGCCATTTTTATCCTCTACCGATCGATAATGACGGATAGCTTTGTGAAAAGTAAACCTTAATACTAGATTTTTCTTCTAATTTTAAAATTACTAAATTAGAAAAACGAAAGATAGTATTATGGTTACTTTTCACAAAGTTAACCGTGATTATCGATCGATAGAGGATGAAAAATGGCGATTGAATACACTGCAATGAAGAAACGAAAAGCGGCACCTTGTGTCTTTCTTACATTTAGCAAACTGATAATTTATAAATATATTCTAAAAATAATTTCAAATATTTTTTAAATATGAAATATTTTCATTTTTAAAGGAAATCATTATTTATATTATATTTCCATTACATTCTATTATAATTTTATGAATATAATATAACTTCTCTGCAACTGGCAAATGTGATCGGAAGTTATTTTCAGAATGATCTATAGCTGTAGTTCGAAATTCGTCGGTTCTCTCACAGTTCGCACTATGTCACCGGTGTGAAGTTG
>AYEL01065891.1:0-26393 GCA_000484575.1 Olivierus martensii
GTGAAAATTTTTCTTGTGTCCTTCTACTTATTTTACAGAGTGTATATCTATAAATAAACTATACTCTCCAATATAACAAAATACCTATTTCAGTACTACAAGTTCTGCATCTAGCAGTAGTGATGGAGATTTTACAAAAGTTGATGAGCAACGTTTAAGGGATTATATTGTTCAATTGAAAGGAGATAGAGCTGCTGTTCGTACAACTGTTGTAGAATTAGAAAGTGTTCATGTTGATCCTACTGTAAAAGACCCACCCACATTTATGGATGCTCAAAAGCTTGATCTTGAGAATGCAGTATTAATGCAAGAATTAATGGCAATGAAGGTTAGCTTTGTTTCTTTATAAAACTTATTATCATCAGATTTTTTAAAGACTTAATATATATTGTTTATTTCATAATAAAGGAAGAAAAAGCTGAATTGAAAGCTCAAGTTTATTTATTAGAAAAAGAAAAAACAGCTTTGGAATTACAATTAAACAGTAGAGAGGCACAGGAACAAGCTTATCTTGTCCAAATAGAACATTTGAAATCTGAAGTAAAAGAAAATCAACAAATTGCTGAAAGGCTTCGAACTACTCAGGTGAGTAAAATTAGAACAATTATTTCATATATAACATGAAGTAATAAAAAAAAATAGCAAGATAATCAAACTAAGTTATATGAAAAAAAATAAATAACTTTTCAACAGATTTATAATTTGAAATAGGCAATACTAGATAATATTTCAATAATTTAAGGAGAATGAAATTAAACTTATCTTAGACAATACAAAATATTCATCTAAAATAGAAAATTTGAAATTTAATAATTTTTATTATATATTTATTATTTTGTATCATAACAAATAAAAATTCTTTTCATATCATGCAAAAAAAATCTTTTGAAATTATAATGTTTTTCTCAGCTGCAAAATCATGTGTTTTCAGAAGCAGATTTTCTTTGTTATCTCATTTGTATTCTGAATACTATAGTGTTATCTCAGTGGTAGTGTTTCAAAATGACATTTGTCAATTTGCATCAAAATTCCAGTTTATAAGGATTATCTGTAATTGTCTCTCATTGTGTTAATATGTATAGAAAATAGCTCTAACAACAAGGAAAGGTTTAAAAAATATAAGTGTACATAGTGTACATATATATTTAAATTTAATTCTGTAAATACAGAGATTATTCTTACTGCAAGAAATTACCTTGAATTAAATTATAATATCAAGTAAACAAGATTCAAATTATCAATATTGTTCTCTATATAGATAATTCACAAGTATATTATTATTGTTGAAATTAAATATCTTATGTGTATAAAACTGTTAGAGAGCAACAAAATAAATCATATCAAGTGAAAATTAAATAAATATTTGAAGAAGACTTAAGTAAAAGCTTTGCAACTTTCTGTCAGCTTACTCAAATCCATCCATTTTCATCAAATACATGAAATTGGATTCTTGTTCTGTAATGTCACTTTTAAATTTGATAAGCATACTAAATAAGGAAATTTCTGCAATATCCAAATGTGTTTTTCTAGATTGAAATTCAAAGTAGCTTTATTATCATTAACAAGATCAATTTTGGAAATTTTAATAACCAAATAATAATGAAATTACTTTCTTTTAAATTAGAATACTTGAAATATTTTTAGATAAAGATTCATATTAGTATAATTGAATATTTTAGGTGAAAATAAAGCAATAAGACCAATCAAAATAACTACTATTAAATTGCAATTTAAATATCTTATTATCTGAGTATGGGAACTCCCAACTTATTAATTTTACATAAAAAGATTTAACATACAAAATATTTAAAAAACAATTTTTAAAATTTAGTGTACAATATAGTGCTGCAAACACTATATTGCAATAATGATTACAAAATTACTGTAATGATAGTTAACAATATTATTGATAATTTTCTTTAGTAAATTGATTGTATGCTGTAACAAATATTATAATATGTTATAATTATTGCAATAATTATGTACATGTACCCATTTATATCTCCTGTCTTGGAGATATGCTATACAAACTGCATATTTCCAAGGTACAGTAAGACCCCGTTTAACGCAGGGAATACGTTCCAAGGAAACAAAGTGCTAAATGAAATAAGGTTAAACGAGGTCATTTTAACACGTAAATAATGACGATAGGTGAAATAGGACGGTGAATAAAAAATATATACATAGGGTTTTTATAATTTTATTTTGTAACATGTATTATTACTATTGTACACTCTGTAAAATAAGTAGAAGGACACAAGAAAAATTTTCACAAAATGTAAAAAGAAAGGATTTTTTATTCATGAAAAGTTTCATGAAGAATATAAAGGGATGAATATAAAAATAAATGACAATGGAAAATAATTTACAGAAATAGTAAATAATTTATATCACATCACAACTTGGCACTGTGAATAAATATGTAAAAAAAGTAGGAGGACATTAATTGTTATGAGTATGTATTGAATGTAACACGTAAGTAATTTGCATATTTTTACACAGTAGTCATAGCAGCACTTGTTGAGACAAGAATACTTTCTTGCTGTTAATTAATGATTAGGCTTTATCGTCAGAATGCCAAGAGGAATTCCTTTAAGCAATTTTCAAAAGGGCCAAGCACTAGCATACAAAGAGACTGGAAAAGGTGTTAGGGAGATTGCACGTATGCTTAAAGTAGGCCGAAATGCTATTTCGTCATTCCTGAGAAACCCTGAAACCCATGGGAAGAAAAAGAAGACTGGGAGACCGAAAAAACTCTCACCTCGTGACCAGAGAAACATCTGCAGACAGTTAAAAAAGAAAGGTGCTAGCATTTCAAAGGTCCACCGACAAACAGGGCTAACACATGTTTGCAGACAAACCATTTATAATTACGTTAAGCAGTCCAAAGCCTTCGAGTTTAAGAAGCGGAAGCATCATCCTAAGTGGACGAATAAACACATAGTTAATCGCTTAGCCTGGGCTAAAGAACACATGTCTTGGTGTACGGAATGGTTGTCTGTTGTTTTCTCGGACGAGAAAAAGTTTAATTTAGACGGTCCTGATGGCTCTCAATATTATTGGCATTGTCTAGGAAATGAGGAGCAACATTACTCAACTCGACAGCAAGGAGGAGGAAGTTTGATGGTGTGGCTTGCTGTTGGATATGGGGGAAGAACATGCCTGTCCTTTCTACATGGCCGACTAAAACATACAGATTACATTCATTTACTTCAATCAGCACTTCTTCCTTATGGCTCTGATCTAGGTGGAGAAGACTGGATTTTTCAGCAAGATGGAGCTTCCATCCATACGGCTAGAGGTGTGAAAACCTGGTTTGCAAACAACAATGTCCGGGTTTTACCGTGGCCATCAAGAAGCCCAGACCTGAACATTGTGGAAAACATCTGGGCAATTTTGGTTAAACGTGTTTATGACGGAGGCAGACAATATGAATCTATACACAAACTCCGGAAAGCTCTTGACACGGTCTGGGCCAATGTTTTCCAAATTGAAATTCAAGCTCTTTTTGTTTCTATGCCAAATCGAGTCTTTGAGGTAATATGCACTAATGGAAAGAAAACCTCATATTAATCTTTTATTTTTCCTTTACTATTTGTAAGTGTTGTCCTACTTTTTTTACATATTTATTCACAGTGCCAAGTTGTGATGTGATATAAATTATTTACTATTTCTGTAAATTATTTTCCATTGTCATTTATTTTTATATTCATCCCTTTATGTTCTTCATGAAACTTTTCATGAATAAAAAATCCTTTCTTTTACATTTTGTGAAAATTTTTCGTGTGTCTTTCTACTTATTTTACAGTGTGTATTACATTAATTATTAGACTTTTTTTAATTGTTAATATCGATTTGTATTCATAATCATTCATAAAAACATTCTTAAAATTAGAAAATAAAAAGTTTTAAGAACAAAAAACAGTAATCAGATTCAGTAAACTATAAACAACAAAAATATTGATGGAAGAAAAATGTTCTAACTTCAAAGAACTATAAATTAAAGTGGTAACATTCAGTTTAAAACTAAAATGGGATAATTGTTATTTTTATTATTATAAAATAACATCGATGACCAAATATATATATGAACTCTGAACGCAGCAGACTTTCGTATGTACTGCTCTGCACTGTGAGACGGCATAGGAGTATCAATGCAACAAATTCCTGCAATTTCGAACTTATGTAAGAATAATGGTTTGAAAATCCATGCCAAAATAAATCAATAAAAATATAGAATTTGAAAAAAACTGTGTTATATCAAAACAGCGTTTAAACGGAGCAGCGTTAAGCGGTGTCTTATACCCAATTCACACAGTAAACTTTAAGCTGGCTTAAATAACAAAACCAGTTTAAGATTTGTGGTGTGAACAGAGCCGGTTTAACACTGAACCGATTTAGTTCGAAAAAGTAGCTCAGCCTAATTTGCTTCTATGAAGAAGGTTAAGTCGGTTTGTGACGTTACAAGCTCTCCATGCGGTCCGCTACTTCACTTCAATTCAACATGGACGATGTAAATTGATGGGACAATGAATCGATGGACCTACAATGGATTGTGTAAATAAGGAAAATAGTTTTCAAAAGTAAAAAAACAGACAGAATTGGTTTGAGGAAAAAGTTAATGTACTTCTTGATCTCTGGAAAGAGAATATTGATGATTATTTCGAGCAAAACATGAGCCTGACAAGTCTGTGACCTATAGCTGCTGGATTTAATTGTTGCCAATCAGAAGAAATATAAGCGATTTTGCAATTAAGAAAAATATTAAAGTATAACTTATATATTATTTATTCAATTTATTAAAATAATTGTTTACTGCTAGAAACTGTGTTAAAATTTAACTGTAATTTCAAACAGCATAATTTATAATGAGAAGTTTGAACATGAGGGTGTGATGTAATTGTTTTAAGGTGGTTTTAGGTAAATCTGTTTAGTTTAACTAGTGTGAACAGGTAATAGATCCGGTTTGTTGAAAGTTGGCTTAAAATAAGTCAGTTTAAGAATTAAGCCCACTTACTTTGTACCCTGTGAATTGGGTATTACTGTATGTTGTTTTTATAGCATATATTTAATAACCATAATATTTATATGAGAGCTTCTATACTCATATTTATATTAAATGTTTTTAATGTTTATGAATAATAATCATTATAATTTAATTATTTTCATTACAAAATGATATTTATAAATATTCACATATTGCTAGATAAACTTTTCTTAAACAATATGTGATGCCAAAATGATGATGATAAAATGTTTTTCCCCTCTCGATATAAAATATGAGAGAGTAGTAATAAATAATACCGTATTACTTCAAATTTAAGCCGCACTTTTTATTCAAATTTTGAAGACATAAAATTTGGTTGCGGCTTAAATTCAAAGCAAATATTTTAACATCTTATCGTCTTTTTTTCCAATTTTAAAAACCTACTGCGGCTGAAATTCGAGGATGGCTTAAATTCGAAGTAATACGGTAATATTAATATATAATTATAATGCAGTGTTTTCCCTATAATGAAATGAAATTCAAATCTTAATAATTTAATCAAAAATTTATTGAAATTACTAACAAAACTATTAATCCATTTATGTATCTTACATATCATTTTAGAATGATTGAAGATATGGCTTTAGAAAATATCTAAACAAATATTAATGACATGATTAATTATTAGATTTCATTAAAAACTTACCAATTTGTTAAACATAAAACATAGTATTTTTAATACATTTTTATATGATTGAAGATATGGAATTAAAAACTAGTGTCTTGGCTTCAATTTCATATTAAATAATTTTGGTATAATGTTCTGAAGATAACCTGTGATGGATAAAATGATTGCAATGTTAGCTGTCTTGCAACCGTGCTGAAAGGTAAGCATAAAGAAGTTGAGGAAGCTTTATTTTTATGGCATGAACACTTAAGAGGAAAAGATGTACCTGTAACTTGGCCAATATTGCAGGAAAAAGCTTTGGAATTTAAGCGACAAATAGAAGGACGAGATTCAGAGTTTACTGCCAGTGATGGATGGTTAGATCGCTGGAAAAAACGATTCAGCATTCACCAGATTACCGTAAGTGGGGAAGCATTATCTGCTGATAAAGAGGCTGTGCCTGTGTTCAAAGACCATCTTTTCAAGCTTATAGAAAAAGAGGGAATTTCTGGGGAACAGTTATACAACTGCGATCAGACAGGTTTAATGTATAAGATGCTCCCTGCAAAAACACTTGCATTGAAAAAAGAAGCCGCTGCACCAGGATACAAGAAAAGCAAGGAACAAGTCACCGTTTTGGCT
The DNA here is from genome assembly GCA_000484575.1 of Olivierus martensii. Classification (NCBI taxonomy): domain Eukaryota; kingdom Metazoa; phylum Arthropoda; class Arachnida; order Scorpiones; family Buthidae; genus Olivierus; species Olivierus martensii. The sequence goes on from AYEL01065891.1 coordinate 6,297, forward strand.
TGCAGCAATGCAACTGGCAATCACAAGCTTAGGTTGACGTTAATAGGAAAATCTAAGAAACCTAGAGCTTTTAAAAAACAAAAAAAATCAGGAATCACTACCCGTATATTACACACATCAAAAAAAAAGCGTGGATGAATTCAGAAATTTTTAAAACCTAGTTCCAAAATGAATTCGTACCAACTGTAGAAAAATATCTGAAAAACAACAATTTGCCAAAAAAAGCTCTGTTAATTCTTGACAACACACCTTTGCATCCGGCCACTGATGAACTCACAGATGGGGACATCAAAGCTTTATTTTTACCACCTAATGTAACAGCTGTTTGTCAGCCCATGGACCAGGGAGTCCTTGAACAGCTAAAGAAAAAATATCGCCAGCATCTTCTCAGTTCATTGATATCAGCGATTAATAATAATGAAGACTATGTAACTGCTCTGAAAAAGATTGACATGCTAGATGTCATAAGGTGGTCGTCGGAAGCATGGGAAGAGATTCCAGACATATCACTTGTAAGGTCTTGGAAAATATTTTTGGACCTTGAAGGTGGACATTCCAACCCCTGAACCAATGTGCGAAACCGAAGTGGAAGATGAAAATGCTAAACTTGTTGCATTGCTGGAAAAAGTGCCGGGCTGTGAGGATATCACTGCAGAGAACATTACAGAATGGATGGCAAACGACGAAGTTGATGAACTAACTGACAACGATATTATAGAAATGGTGACACAAGGAATAGAAGAAGAGGAGCAGGAACCCTTAGATGACAGGAAAAATCTCATCCCACATTCGGAAGGGCTCAAGAGGATTGAGGCAGCGTTGCAGTATATCAGTCAGCAGGAGGAAGCGATGCCAGCTGATATCATCTGTTTGCGTAAGTGGAGGGACATTGCGTCGCGGAAGAGAGCTAAAATGCAGAAGCAGTCATCTATTAAGGACTTTTTCAAAAACTAAAAACTGTAAGTTTTGACTCTTATCTTAGGGCTACCTTTTCATATCTGTGTAATCATTTATCAGTGAAAAATAAAATCAGTTTGAGTCAATTTTCTTAAGAATTAGGCCTACGATTTACGTTAATGTTTTGTTTATGTTTCCTGCATTTAAGTTAGGCATTACAGAATTTATGTTAAAATGTGAACATTTTATATCCTTTAACTTACTTTTTCTCTAATAAATTCTTGAAACGTGCAGTGCAGTACATAAACATTTATAAACTATCAGTACAGAGCCTTCTATTTTAACTTGACATGTTACCGGCAACTGCTTCTATGATTCACCGGGCCACGGCCGCATTCACATTCTAGGGCTTGAGATAAATGGAGGCTTTGTACTCAATAAGAAGTGAGGAAAAAAAGTATTATAACAGTGAGTTTTGGTATAAAAATTTTGTCTTCTGGTATTGATGGGGCAAAGAAATGAGTTCATAGAACTCCGGCCTATCCGGCTTTTTTGTTATCCGGCCTGTTCTTCCGCCACATTAGGCTGGATACTTGGGAGTGTACTGTATATCAAAAAAATAGTTATAGTAAAGAACTTTTCGTGATCCTAATTTTGTAACTAATTTTTGATGAAATATTTTGATTATTTGATCATATCTATGTTTATAATCTATTATGATTAGAATTTTTATCTCTGACTACAGAATAGATATGTATTCATATTTCATTGTTCATTTGGCATTTTTATCTGTCATTAACTGAAGTGCTTTTGAAATGCTTTATTTGTATTAATAATCTTGTATTGCAATTCATAAATTCTTCTATAATAGTGAATAGATACCATAAACAAGCCAAAGTCATTATTGTTCTGTCTATTATTGATTGTCATAGATCAAGAATTAGAGAAGCAGTTTGAAGTATACTTAAAATTTATGGACAAGAAAAATTATTAATTATTTGGTTTGCAGTTTGCTACTACAATTAAGAAAAGTTTCTTGTTTATCATTTTGTCATACATTTAAGAAATTCTAAAAAATAAAGCAGAATTTTGATTCTAAAATTTTCCATGGATATTTCAATAAGCCAGATAAAATGATTTTCTATGTTTTAGTTTCATCTACACTATCATAGATCATAGAAATTCCATAAAATGCTTTTTTGAGTCAATAATACAATTTTTGTATATTGTTAATCATAATTTTCTTAGTGCTGTTTCTTTATGCTGTAGACTAATAGATTTATAGTATGCATCCTGTAAAAACAATTGTGTTATATAGTTGAAAAGTATTTTATTTGGCAAAGAAATATCAATATATAATAGTTTGCTGAGCTAATAAAGGAGCATCTATAAACTAAACTATACTCTTAGGGGAGGGAGGGACCGTACATATTATGATAATCATGCTATTTTTATAACATGACATCATCATTTAAATGATTAGATTTTTACATCTCTGGCAAAAAAATTTTTTTGCCATAAAGTATAAAAATGTTTATGCTTAATTGTTTGAAAATAAAGACTGTAATTTAGTATATTTGAAGGTATATTTGTTATAAAATGTAAGATATATACTGTATCTAGTTCTACAACATATATTCAATTGTTTGAAGGTTTATTTTGAAGTTAAAGAATATATATAAGAAAGTACATATGTAAATAATTCTTAAATTTTATGTGGCTGTGTGGAAAAGCATTTGCTTGCCAACTTAGAGATCTGGATCCTACATCTCCAATTTTTTTTGTGTGGGATCTGGGCTCACTGAACTTCATACTTCAATCTTCCAGTTGATCCCATAATAGGTCTAAAAGTGATTGCTTCCAAATATGTCCTTGTGATTTGGCAGCATAATTCAAATCAACTAACCAGTCTACTATTTTTTTTATTTTTATAAAAATCAGAGAAAAAAATTTTAAGTAGACAGGGAAAGTATCAAGCTTGATATGGCAAAATATGATGTAAGGAGGGAGTAAAAATTGTTGGAAATAGCTTAACATAATTTATTGGTGCTTCTTAATGAATAAAATAGAAAAAATATTTCCATAATAGAAATAGATAGATAAAAATATTAGAGACATAAATAAAATTAATTTCCATTTGAAATATATATTATTATTTTATTGATATTTATATTTCTGTCAAAAATGAGAAAATTTTATTTACCTACAAAAGATATCCATCAAAAGTTTTTTCTTTCTCAAAATCATTGATTTTTTTTGTAATCAAGTAGGTAGGTATGAAATCATGACTGGCAATAAAATATAAATCAAAATATCAATTAGATGATAAAATGTTTATACTGATTAAATAATGCATAACAAAATACAGAAAAGAATCAGTTTATTAATGTAAAAATTATTTCTGTTGTTGATAATGAGAATTGAAATATTAGTTAATAAAAAAGTTTTTCTTATAAATATTTTGAATTTCAGAAAAAGTTCTAAATTCTTTTGCATTATGACATGATTATAAATAAACTAATTAATCAAAATGATAAAAAAAATTTTTGTAATAATGCATAGTAGAAATCTGTCAATGCTTAATATTAAGCTATTATATTTTGAATTTTTTCAAAATATTCATTTTTGGTTAAAAAAAATTTTAAATATTTATTTAAGAAATTTAAGCATTAATATTTTATAGGGAGGAAAAATTAACAATCATCAATCCTGGTTAGAGCGTAGTCCTTCTGGTGAAATGGCAGAAGAATTAGCTGAAGCAATGAAAAGAGAAATGAAAATGAAAGCGAGAATACAAGAACTAGTCAATACTTTAGAAAAAGTAACAAAAAATTCTGAAATGAGAGCACAACAGTCAACTGAATTTGTAAATGATTTGAAAAGAGCAAATAGGTATACATTTTTTTCTATTTTCAGTTCTTAGATATTACAAATGAATTAATTTTGTCTTATATTAAATGCATAATTCTTTGTATATAGTGCACTAGTAACAGCATTTGAAAAAGCTAAGAAGAAACAACAAGCAAAATTGAAAAAAGTGGAACAACAAATGGCAAGCATGGTAGAAAGGCATAGTGCTCAGGTATAAAATTTTTATTTGAAAACAATATCTTTTAATATTTTTCAGAATTATATTTTGCTTTGAATCAAAATAATAAAACATAATACTAAAATTTAATATTAGTATGAGAAGATTGGTAAAACGTCAACCATTTTAATGTCCAGTTAGCTTTTGTGAAAAAAATATATATAAATTTTATTTATATTAATCTATATCCATGATATATATAGATTTATATAAAAGTATCTGGAAACTGTGCACCCACTATTAGTCATTCTAATATTTCACCTCACTGCTATAAAGGCCTATGCAGTTGTAAAATAATAATAATTTAGATTTAATTGCATCATTATTCCATTCTCTTGTAAGTTTTTTAAGGAAATTTTATATTCAGTTATTAAGTAAATGAGTTCTATTTATTTTGTTAAATGAAAAAATTTCCTTTAAAATGAATGTCATTTTTCCTATTGAGTACATTCTGTGATCAGTGAAGATTCAATTACTGCAGTAATTTTTTAGCACCACTATGCAATTTATTCTTGTAGTTATTTTTCATGTATAAATTTTGTTTTTGAGAATTATACCACTGCCAGAATGAATTATTAGCTCTAACTTTTGTATCTGTTTTTTTTGAGTGAAAATTGTTTTGACAGAAAGTATGTCATTTTCATATGCTATATTAATTAATATATTACCTGCTCTTTTAATATTGTATTGCTCTATATCAGTGGTTCTCAACCTTTCTTTTCCCCAGGCCGCATACATTTGTTTGCTACATTAAGCGGGCCGCAACATGCTATATAGCAGTCGGCAACTGGTTGATGTCACATGAAAAAGTCTGATTTCTAAAAAATCATCTACAAAAAACTCTTGACTTCTCAATTCATGAATGTTATTGGTCAGTGTTTTCCAAACTGACCTATGACCTGTAAAATTTTATGAGTGCATCATGAAGGACCTAGCAAATTAGGAAAAGTCTAATTTTTCCAGATTTAAAAAAATTTTAATATCAAAATTTTTATTTTTGATTGTGGGAGAAGAATTCCGTGCTTTCATTAAATTCATGATTGTGCGTTCCAGGCCGCACGTAAAAGTTTGCCGGGCCGCAGGTTGAGAATGGCTGCTCTGCATGAATATAGTCTTTTTCTTTTTTATAAATACTGGTTATGAGATATGGCATTGTTCATAGCTTATAATTCCAAGCTACTTGATTATTTATTAGTAAGATACACTTGCTATCTAAGATCTAATAAAAAAAAATGATGATGAAATATATAAAGTATTCATAACTTCTTTTATTGCACTTATCATAAAATTATACTGAGACTTTTGATTTATAAGTACAGTCCGTTTCAGGAGTCATGGCCGGGCTATGCGCAATAAGGGAATGGGGCTCTGGAGTTATTAAGCAGGTTTCCGCTGTCGACCTCAGGTACACTTTCAGCTCATACAGTACTTTATTTTAGAAATATACAGGTAAAATTAATGTGTTTCTGAATGACATTAAAATGTTCTGAATGAGCCAATATTTATGTGTTTTTCTCTACAATGTTTTAAAAATGATTTTAACTCTTTTCTTTTACAAAAACATAAAGCTTTTGCTTTTTATTTGATTGAAGTCTTATTTATTTAATGAAATTATAATTAAAAAAAGCATTTTTTATTTTTAAATTATTAAAAACTTATGTTAATATATGTATAAGTAATAGGAAAGACAATAATAATTATTGTAATATATCGGATAACATTTATTTTCTTTCAGTGCCGTTTTGCTTCAAATATTAAGATAAATACACAATGAAAACATATAAAAATGCTGAAAATATATGTGTAATTGGATAATTCCACTTAAGTCGTCGTCTTCATCGTCTGTAGCAGTTTCGTCACTGTCATCACCCAAATTAATTATCAGATCCTCAGATATTGAATCTACAATTCCTTCATTCTGCCAATATTTTTTTTCTATATCTGTAACATGGTTGCATTTAGCTGCCCATTCTCGTTCTCCGATTTCAGAGAATCGCGTCTCGCATAACGTTTTCACATCATCCAATTTGAATGTAACATTATGCTTCCCTATCCATTGCTTCACATCCGCCCAAATTAATTCAATTGGGTTCAAATCGGGATGGTATGGCAGCAGTCTAAGGATAGAATGATTATGTTCTGCTAAAATCTTGTCAATGCGATAACTATAATTTTGCGGTTTAGCCATTTTTATTAGTTCGTAGAGTTCTGGTTTTAACAAGTCAGATGAAAATGGTATTTTATGCTGCATTAGCCATTCTTGCATTTCTTTTTTTTGAGAATTTGATATTGGGCACTGACCCCAGACCCCAGACCAAGGCCACTAGCTTGCCCAGACACCCCATTGACCTCATTGTAGATACCCTATCCTCATAGTCATTACATAGACTCGTCGTTGCTACTGCGCATGTAATTACCCCGGCCATGACTCGTGAAACAGACTGTACTTGTGCTCATTTATTCTTACAAACATTCTAATTATAAATGTGAAGTTTCATTTTAAAATTTCACAAAATTTCTTCAAGAATTTTAAATTATGAGAAAAAGCAAAATGTTCTAGTAACCAATATAATGTAAAATTACACAGATTAGTTAACATACTATAGCAGTATTTAAAGATGGCACTGATCATATCAAAAAAAAACCTTGTTTTATAATTGGAACTTTTCATTCAAATTCTGTAAAATAATAAACTTCTAATTGGTCAAATTATGAAATATATTACAAAATACAGTATATAAAATTATTTCAGTATTTTTAGAGGCAAAATAACAGCAATATCTAAGTTACAAACAGAACTTCCATATGAATTATATTCATAACTCAGAGTGCATGTACTTTATATATGTACATATGTATATAAAGTATATACTTCATATATGTATATACATATATTGTTTTTTCCATATATCAATTTTAATTCCCAATTAAATATCTATATGTTATTCTATGTATATACTCTAAATAGTTATGAATCTGAAATGATTTTGTCAAAAATTCCAGGCTGAGTTCACAAAGTTAATATTTGTTCTTTTAAACTTTCTTAGCTTATACAATTTGTTTCATAGCATGAAAAGAATTAAATATATTTGACATTGAACCAGATTTGAAATTTTAGTATATGGGATAAAAATCACTTTAACAGTTCTTTATCTCAATTGGTTAAAACTAAATTTCTGTATAATGTTTTTATCATTCTTCAAAAAAGCAATTAATATTGAAATTAATTCCCGTATAATTAGTCTGCATTTCTTTTTGTGATGATATGCTTTTAATAATATACGATTATATATGCAAAATTTGTTAATCATTTTGTATGGGATTTATTTATTTAATGGATTCATTTTTGAACTGATTTAGATAAGCATAGTTCATCCATAAAAATTCCATATCAGATATTCTAGTTTTGAAGTCTATCCCTCTAATAAAAAGTTTGTACTGATATTACTGGTTTAATTATTTATAAGACAGTTTTATGAATTTGGTATGAATGGAAATCTGTATAAAAAGAATGTATTATAGACTAGAAATTATATATTTTATATGATTAAGATAAATCTGAAAAATATTTTATTTGATCTGATAAATCTGAATAATACCAAGAGTTAAAGAGGTACATCCAGTGCAACATGTGACACTAAATAATGAGGGTATGATCCTCAAATTAACATTTCCAGATTTACCTAACTAATCCAGTATCAAATATTTAAAAAATCAGTTCATACAAAAATCTAAAATTCTAAATTTTTTGATTGCTTTAGACCAGTGGTTCTCACCCTTTTTTTCTGTTGAGGAACACATTTTAATATTTTAAAATTTGACAGCACACCTAAATATTTTAAATAATAAATTTAACAAGGGAATTTTTATTAACAGATTATTATATTTATTCTTATTTATTACATTCAGATTACAGACATACTCTATACGGGATCATTAAATGGCGGCTCTTATTAAGTTATAACGCCATCTGCGGATTTTGTCTTTTTAGAGAAACTATAATTTTAATTTTTGGGTAATTAAATAGCGACCCTTATTAAGTTATAGCACCACCTGCAGATTTTATCTTTTTAGAGAAATTATTCATAATTTAAAAATTAAATTGAAATTATAACGACAGAAAATATTGGCTGTCAGAAATTCGAGAGTTAGATTTTTCTAACAATACCCTATTTATAGGAATCGATACAGTGGTTTGACTGCAAAAGGGATATCCAGCCAACCATGTTTCATTATTAATATATATAATTCGTACAATTATATATATGCAATTCATTCTTAATTTTTCGCGGCACACCGTTAAAGGTATGTCGGCATACTAGTGTGCCGCGGCACAGTGGTTGAGAACCACTGCTTTAGACATTGCATAAAATTTAATATATGTTGCCTACTGATGTGCTATAGATTGCTGACCACTAATTATGTCAGGTCTTTATCTAATAAATATAAAGCTGAGCTTATAAATTAAAATATTCTCAAAGCAATGTATAGCTAAAAATTATTTGTAATTTATATAACCAGATATTTATTTCCTGTAGATTAATAGCTTTGTTTATTAAAAATTTATTAGTTTTTGCATTTTGCTATCTATTTACACTCAGCCCTCAATTTACATGGTAGATACGTTCCTGGAAAAATCTTGCAAACCAAAACCGTGTAAAACGAGATGCAGAATTCATACAAAATAGTAGGATATGTTTCGTGTAAAACAAGACGCAGAATTCATACAAAATAGAAGGATATGTTCATGTGCAAACCGAAACCTGTAAAACAAGATGCAGAATTCATACAAAATAGAAGGATATGTTCAATCGTAAAATGAGACACAGAATTCATACAAAATAGAAGGATATGTTCAATTTAAGTATAAACTGCGTAAATCGATCTAAAGAAGATAATGAAAAGTCGAGGATATATTCTTTATGCATAAAATGAGATAAGGATTAAAGGAAAAAAAGGGGATTGGTTCATTCTATAGAAGATAATGAAAAGTCGAGGATATGTTCTTTATAACCGTGTAAAATGAGATAGGATTAAAGAAAAAAAAAGGGGGATTGGTTCATTAATTTTTAGAGACAATTTAATGCTTTACTTTTTTTTATTTTTGAAAATTAAAACATAAACATTAATTAACATCGAATACAGTACAAAAAAATTAACAATATTCTTTACAAAAAATAAAAACAATAAAAGCATTCAAACATAAATAGGCGAGCTGCGTGAGTTGAGTTTAGTTGAACTGCGAAACTTGGACAGTAAAAATTAATAATGAGTGATATATCATTTTAATTTTGAAAATTTTCTTCCCAAGATTACTGTTTAGATAATATAGGCCAAGGTTAAATATCAGATAAGCAGAAATGTAAAAATGAAATTATTATATAGTCATATGAAAATATGTTTACAATAAAGTAGGCCCAACTTACATAGTTAATTCATGCAAAAAAATTTCTGCATAAATAAAAAAAAAACGTAAGTTCAACAATGCTTAAATTCAATATATATGAATGCACCCATTAATAAACAAAATGGCTAAATGAAATTTATAAGCATACTTTAAACATAAATAATAAGTTTAAGGCCATAAGCAATATTTTTATAAAAAATTGTTATAAATACAATGGATTCCGCTTAATTGGGACACGTCGGGCCAAGCCATTTTGTCCCAAAAACGAAGTAATAATAAGTTCTAAAATAAAATATGTAATTCATAGGTAAATAAATAATAGGTAAAATAATAATTAGGTACTATTTTAATGCTTTATTAAAGTAGGTACCTAATTATTAGTTTTTTACCCAGGTATCTATTTTAATGCTTTATTAAAATAGGTACCTAATTATTAGCTTTTGTACCTATTTTAATGATTTATTAAAATAGGTACCTAATTATTAGTTAGCAATCTCCTCTGAAATCGTTAAAATAGGTACCTAATTATTAGTTTTTTACCAATCTCAGTCTTCAATACTGGGCCGCTGATATTCGCGCTCACCCTCTAACTATAGAAATCCATTGATCTAATGCTTCTTCGACCTTCTGAATCTTTTCCATCACGCTTTCTTTTGGATGTTCCCGGAATTTCTTTCTATAATGCATCACGCTTTCTTTTCGATGTTCCTGGAATTTCTTTCTCTAATGCCCACTCCTTGATTTTTCTTATGGACAGTTCCTGGAATTTCTTTCTGTTATGCCCACTTCTTGCACAGTTGCTTTGATCTTCTGGAATTTCTTTCTGTAATGCCCACTCCTCACACAGTTGATTTTCTTGTTAGAATTTCTTTCTGTAATGCCCACTTCTCACGTAGTTGATTTTCTTGTGACTTCTGGATCCTTTCCATCACGCTTTCTTTTGGATGTTCCCGGAATAGATCCTTTCCATCACGTTTTCTTTTGGATGTTCCTGGAATTTCTTTCTCTTTTCCATCACGCTTTCTTTTGGATGTTCCCAGAATTTCTTTCTGTAATTCATCACACTTTCTTTTGAATGTTCCTGGAATTTTTTTCTGTAATGCCCATCCTCACGCAGTTGATTTTATTGTTGTAGGAGACGCGCTATGGTAGATTTTGCTTTCTTTTCGATGTTTCTGGAATTTCTTTCTGTAATGCCCACTCCTTGCTAATTATAGAAAATCATTGATCTAATGCTTCTTCGACTTCTGGATCCTTTCCATCACGGCTTTCTTATGGACAGTTCCTGGAATTTCTTTCTGTTATGCCCACTTCTTGCACAGTTGCTTTGATCTTCTGGAATTTCTTTCTGTAATGCCCACTCCTATTTTCTTTTGGATGTTCCTGGAATTTCTTTCTGTAATGCCCACTCCTTACGCAGTTGATTAGGAATTTCTTTCTGTAATGCCCACTCCTTATGCAGTTGATTTTCTTTTAATTTCTTTCTGTAATGCCCACTCCTTACGCAGTTGATTTTCTTTTTAAGACGCATCTATGGTAGATTTTGGTTTATTTCAGCGAATCTACCATGGCCTAGAATTACTTTCTGTAATGCCCACTCCTCACACAGTTGATTTTCTTGTTGTAGGAAAACGTGCTATGGTAAATTTTAGTACAACAGTTATATCAGGAGTCTACTATGGCACGCTATGGTAGATTTTGGTTTATTCGATGTTCCTGGAATTTCTTTCTGTAATGCCCACTCCTTACGCAGTTGATTCTGTAGGAGATGCGTCTATGGTAGACTTTGGTTTATTTCAGCAAGTCTACGATAGGTTGTATTAAATGGCTGGCTTTTAATTTTATTCAGCCAAGCAATTTTACTTGGAGTGGTAAAGGCTTTTAATTTTATTCAGCCAAGCAATTTTACTTGAGTGCAAAATCTTTTCTTGACATTTCTGAAAAGATTAGTGCATGTATGTGTTGCCATATTTTCGAAAAATCCCTATATTTCAAAAATTAAAAATTTCATAATTTTACTTGAATGTAAAATCCTTTCTTGACATCTTGGCAAAGATTAAATATGTATGTGTAGCCATACTTTGGAAAAATCCCTAAAATATATCAAAATTTGAGTATAAAATCCTTTCTTGACATCTTGGCAAAGATTAGTGTATGTGTGTAAAATCCTTTCTTGACATCTTGGCAAAGATTAGTGTATGTATGTTGTCCATACTTTTGAAAAATCACTAAAATATATCAAAAATTGAAAATTTTTTTTTCTGCTACTGTCCCAATTAAGCGAAAAGTTGTCCCAATTAACCGTTTAAATTTTGTATTAGTTTATTAGTTTGGTTTTCGTTCTTTGAGATCGCAATTATGCGTTGCCCCAGTTAAGCGGAATCCACTGTATTAATAATAATCTCTGGTAACATTTTCAGTTTTCTATGGCCCTGCTCAGCCAGTTCTCTTGGTGGTCCAATTAAGCAGAATCGACTGTTTTGTGTTAACTTGGACAATATTAAATGAGGACCTACTGTATTGCAATGTAAGCAGAATCCACTGTTTGTATGTATATATATATATACAGATATATCTGTGTGTGTAAATCATATGTAATAGAGTTGATGTTTTCTTCAGACTATTGTACCAATATCAACAGCTATATAGCTATATTCACTTAGACTAAGAAGTGATTTTAAATATGTGCAATATCAAAAAAATTCTAAAATTGACAATATATAATCAATGCTTCTCATGAGTATATAATAATTTCTCTTCATCTTTGCATAAATTATCAGATATTATACCTTTAATGTATGAAATTGATATAAAGTCTTAATTATCTTAAATTGTATTAAAATAATTTCAGCAATAATAATAATTTAAATTTTCAATAGATTAGAATGTTGAAACAACGAATTGCCATGTTAGAGGGAGAAACGGGACAACATCTGATGCAATCTTCCAACAGTGATTTGCAAGTATAAAAATGTGATTGCTAATACTGACCTCATTAAAAATAATATACTCCGATCCATTCTGGGAGCTACTTTTTCATTCCGTGAATTTTATAACCACAACTTCAGTGCCAAGATTGCAGTACAATTCTGAGAAGCTGCATCTGTCTCGTAAGTTTTTACAATCATGACTTGTGAATGTCGTGCTCGTCTTCCCACAAAATTATCTGCACAGAGAGATTAAAAGGCATAGATCACATGGCTTAAAATTTTGTAAAGAACGCATTGATTTCTACTATTTTATAGCATTTGTAATTCAGCAGAATGTAAACTGGTTTTTAATTTGTAATGAAAAGGTCAAAGACATCTAAAGTATGGAAATACAAGATTTTAAGAGATTTCATTGAAGCATAGCTTCCAGATTTATACTTTGTTATACTACATATTTAATTTTAATCTGCGTTAACAATGTAAATTATTATAAACATTTATTTGTTGGTCTTATCAATGTTTGTTTTTTAATTTATCATTTGTGCTTTACTTCACCATCCTATTAGAAATCTAAGATTCAAAGTGCAACATCAAACTGAAATATTTCAATTTTTTTATATTTACTATATTATCTTTTTTAAAAAAAAGAAATAAATTTTCTAAAAACATTATTTTACTTTTTCAAATTTTTATGAAGATTTCAATTGCCAATGCTTGTTAAAGAAAAATATAAATAATGAATGTTGTTGAAAGTGTTTATATGTATATTATGTATAATTCAAAAATTGGCATTGGAATTTATTGTGTTTCCTGTAAAATAAAACTTTGCAAAATAACTATTAAGGGAATAAATTGTGTAAATGCTAGTTCTGTTTGCTTGGAAGAGAATGTATTGGAAAGCATCTTCTACTTAGTTTAGAAGATATATAAATATACGGTATCTATACATACTGTAGCATGGTTGTTGAAATTGCAGTCTTGTTGTTTACCAAATTGTACCAGACAAGGCTTAGTTTATAGCCAAAAAATTTTACCTTTTGTAATCAATATTTTCATCAGAGCATAGGACAAGAAAAGTGATAAATTATTATATTTCCCAGCCATCCTTGCCCTGTGCTTAGTGTGCCTTGTTCCTATTGTGAATTTTGAAACTCTTAGTTTTTAAAAATAATTTACTCCTTTTTTTTTCTATAATTTGTTTATGCTGCAGTTTATAAGTGTAAATAAAGTTTATATTAGATTGTGATTTATAAAATGTTACTTCATTAACTTGGCTCTTTAAAATATTACTATTGCAGTTATTTTATAAGTAACTGACTTCCAGAAATCTGATATTTCAAAGGCAAAAAATTTCAAGTCACATGTTTCAGAATCTTAAAAATTAATTATAGATTAACTATTAATATTTTCAATTATATGATTTATTGTAATTGAATTTCGCATTAATAACTTAAATTTTAAGAGTTCTTTCTTCTGGTCATTTTTCCGTTTCCTTCTGAAAACAAAAAAAGAATGTTCCAGATTATTATTCAGTATTTATAAATAAAAATTATAATCAATGAAAAGCTCTGAACTATAAATATGGCCAAACAGTTACCTTAGATACTATTTTGTGTCGTCTGATGAGCCAAAATAGTTGAAAGTTCCAAATAATAATCAGAAATATAAAAATAATAGATGGATAGAATGAGCATTTTATAGTTTCTGTAAAAAGAATAATAAATTATCACGATGCATAACGAAAAATAATTTCTTTTTCCATTATTAAATCATTACTAGTGTAAATATAATAAAATTATAAATTGATCTTACCTTCATGTGTCATGATGGCAAAATATAAATAAATACTCATAGCAATTACAGCGAAAATACTAGTTACTAAGGCAAACATTTGAATACTTTTCAATATTTTAATGTCGTACCATTTTTCTAATCTGTCGCTAATATCGAGTAAATGGATATAAAAAGCAAAACTTCCTATTATCCCTGTAAAAAGTTTTTAAATCTTGTTTTATATAAATGTGCTAAGGATATCAGCATATAAAAAAATACATTTTTTTTTTTTACTTTGACTTAAAATATCAACGATAGGATGATTTTACATCGAGCTGAATGAATTAATCAACCTTTTAATCATTTGAGATTAATTAATTAATCAAGACGCAAAATAGATTTACCAGATATCAGAGCGGCCGTCCCACCGTGATGATTTTCCACCACAAAAGTTAAGATGGCAAAGAAGACGAGACTTATCACGATTCCTCCAAACAAAATAACAATTTGCAGGTAAGAAATGGCACGTCTGCATGTCTGGTCTGACTGGTTGGTAGGTAAAATGCATTCAGTATCCGAATTTAATTCGATAGCTTCTGTTGCCAGTTCAGTTAATTCATGATTTTCTGTAGCATTGCCGCTTTCCGTAATTTCTACCGACATTCTCTACTACAAACGCCCCTCTGCTTATCAAATCAGATGTCCACTGTGGTTTTGCATCGATGATAAAAGGTCCGTCAACGTCCGTTTAATAAATGATAAGAAAATCGTTTATCTGTGAATGCTTCAATCTGTATCTAGCTTTTGGAACTTTGATCTGCATTCGAAGAAAGGAAATGCAAAGATGGCAAAAAATAAATTCATAAATTTTTAACAATGAAAAACAGTTTCATTGAAACGTATAAAATAAATATTTAAAGACATTGTTCAAAAGGCTGTGTTTTTATATATAGTGGTGCCTTGGTTAACGACGTAGGTTTTGATTTACGGCTCCCGATTATGTGAACTTCCGACAAAATAGAGCTCTCTAAAACAGCTCGTCATCGCATCACGTGATTCGTTAGCTCAGTTATTAATCTTTTTTTTTATCACAATCAATTCAAATCCGACAATATCCACTCTGGAGGACCCAGGTTCGAGTCTCGGGTCCCACCCCTTGAAAATATTTATCATGGGGTCCGGGCCCGGCCCGTCGATCCCCGTCCTCCACAATCCGGCTGACCCCTCCGCAGGGGTGGGCAGCCTGTGGAAGGGCTTGTTTCGCTCCTCACTTATTCTCACTGAATGGAAAGTGGCGTCATCTGTTAACAAAAAAAAAAATAATTCACTAGTTTTTAGTTTGTTTAAGATGATTTCGAGACGATTATTATTCAATATTTTAAATTCTGCGAACAAAGTCTGATTCTATTGTTTATTTGTGTTATATATTATTTGACACCTGTAAGTGGTGTGACGTCGTTGTTTCGGATTCCATTAGAAGAAGAAAAAAGTCTGTCCGAGATCCTACAGTTCATATAGACTAGGGATGTCCAATCTTTTGACTTCCTTGGATCACATTTGAAGAAGAAAAATAGTATATTTTATGTGCGGCCCGAGACAAATTCCAACGATAGTTGTTAGGCGACCGGATGGCCACGTGGTAACGTGTTGGCGTACCATACAGGAGGACCCGGGTCCGTCATTTCCTGAAAAGATTTTTTGGAGATTCCAGGCCCGCCCCGGCGATCCTCATCCTTCACTCTCCGGTCCCCCTCCACAGGTGTAGGTGCACTCATCGTTGGAACTGGCCCCCCTTAGTAATCTCATTGATTGGAAAGGGGTGTAAAACAAAAAAAAGATAGTTGTTAAGCAAAAAAGTTGCAAAGTCGCGAATTTTAACGAATATCAATAATAATAAATTACAAACTAAACCTAACGGTTCTAACGACTCTGCAATCCAGAGTTCGGCCTGGCCTAACGGCTAGCGACTCTGCAAATTCCAGAGTTCGGCCTCGCTCAATCCAAGTTAACTTCCTCACAACCGTAGGTAATCCCAGTTTACCCACGGGACGGTTCTAACGACTCTGCAATCCAGAGTTCGGCCTGAGCTCAGGTCTTTCAGCTAGCGACTCTGCAAATTCCAGAGTTCTGCCTGAGCTCAGTACTAAGTTCTAACTTAATACTAAATTAATTTCAAAAACAATCTAACAAGGGTCTAGCGACTCTGCAATCCAGAGTTCGGCCTGAGCTCAGGTCTTTTTCGTTCTAATGACTCTGCAATCCAGAGTTCGGCCTGAGCTCAGGTTTTTTTCTAAACTCTAACTTAAATATAATTAACTTCAAAACAATCTAAAACACTAAACTCTAACTTAAAAATAATTAACTTCAAAAACAATCTAACAACAATTAACGTTAACCGGAAATCGGAACTTACAACTAAAAGTACCGATTAAGTGTTAAAACTAGAACGAACAAAACGATGTTAGAAACTTACACTAATAATTGGAATAAATTCTCAAATAAGTTAGATGATAAAAAAATATATAAATTTATTACTCAAAACACTTACAAAAGTGTTAATAAATGCTTTATTGAAACGGTAATAAAGCAACAATCAAATAAACAATAAAACTTGTTTAATCCAATTCAAATATCAACAATCAGTCATAAAAATTAACCTTAAATACTACTAAAATTCTACTACCTCCACCTCCAATACAAACTTCAAACAATTGCAAACTTTTTACAATAATTCCAAATGTCACTTAGCTAACCTTACGTACAATACAACACCTCACTGTGTCGTTAATTGCGTAGGCTTTTATATCAGTGACTTACTTTCCGCAAGTGTTGAAACTGTAAGAAATGTTTTGAGGAGAAATAATTTTCATGGTCCAACAACTAGGAAAAAACAAATAAATGAAGAGAATCGGTTTTCTCCACACACTGCTTTCCATCACATCTAAAAATATTGTATTTACTCTCATCTACAAACAGAACAGAGCTCCAGAATTCTTGAGGTTGATTTATATACTGTATGTCTTAGCAAATTCTAGTCTAGCTTTACGATTCACTTCATTTATAAATAGTTTCTTCCTAGCTGTTCGACCATGAAAATTATTTCTCCTCAAAACATTTCTTACAGTTTCAACACTTTCTTAAACATTCGTTGCACTTCAAAAGTTAATTTAACTGCACTAGTTTTAGGATTACAATGAATATTCCTTACTATCCACCTCTCTTCACGTTCAGTAAAGCACCTGGGACGTCCAGTTCTTGCTTTGTTAACGAGTAGATTTGTCTCCCAATATTTTGAAATATTACGAATAGTGGATTTACTCACATTTACCATTCTACTTATTTTTCTTATAGAATTCCCACTATTCCAGTGATGGATAAGTTTTCTTATATCTAATGTTATCTCACATTTTTTCCGATCCATACTGAAAGTTTGATTGAAATCACCTTAAAATAAACTTCTCCAATTTCAGATCTCTTATATAGTGAACTTTAAATGACAATCTGCCAAATTATGGCTATTTCTTGGACTTTTTCCTCTATGTCCCAATACTTTTTTGAGCGTGATCTTCACTTTGAATACAAGATGTGTGTCATTTCTTATTTATTTCATATTTTTCTTGAATTTTTAGATTAAAAACTTTGTTTTAGTTCTATATAGTGACTGTAGTGAAAACAGTATTATTTCAGTGTAGTTATTATTTATTTTTCATAAATGATTGACAGTTTGTTGTGTCCTAATATTTTTTTGATTGACTATAAATAATATACAATACAGTATATGATATCCACTATAACAAATACGCAATGTCGTAGCATAATAATCTTTGACTTCTTTTCGATTTAGTAAATTTTTAAAAATCATTGAGTCGGTTAAAAGTTTTAATCACCGAAATAAGAAATCTAAATATATAAATCTGAAATGCCCGAGAGCGTATGTTCGGTTATAACGCAAGAACGGCTGAATGGATTTTTATGAAATAACTTTTTTGTAAATTTTTTTGCTTAAATTCCGTGACAGACAGGTATTAATTATTAGAAATTGATTTTATATATTTTGAAATCTATTGATATTCATTTTTGACAATAAATATCAATAGATGGCGCTAAGTGTCAATGTAAGGGGCAACAGATAACTTACCTGCATTACTATTATCGGATTTTTACATAATTACTTAGCTAAAACAATTATTACTGATTATGAAACAGGATACTGTTCAGTATCAATTTATGTTCAATCAGTAATTTTATATACCTTTTCATTGGATATTTTATTTTAAAGGAAATTTTATGTTGAAAATTTGCAGATAAGTTAAGCCTATTCTATATCCATAATTATGAGTGATATACTGTATTACATATCTCAAATGAAATTTGTTTATATTTTATCACATAGAAATTACAACTATTCATCAAACTACTATATGTTTATCCAATATTATGTAATAATAATAAGTAATATTTAAGATCACACAAAAACCTGTAATATATACAAATCTTTTATTTGTTGCAATTATTTTAAATGAAATTAAGCCATATTGCATTATTTCAAACGTATTTTGAGTCTCTCCCCCTTCAAAATTTTTTTTGAATCACTTGAAATTTATTTTGAGTCTCTTCCCCTTCGAAATTTTTCTTCGCATTATGCATGATTTGAGTCTCTTCCCCTTCTAATTTTTCGTCGCAATATGCATGATAATTATAACATGGTTTTCAAAGCTGATCGGAAAAACAATTTGGAGTGGCCAGACCAATTGTTTTTCCCACGGCCAATTGTATGTGCCTTTTCAAGAGTCGAAGAGGCAAAAAAGTTTGAAACATTAGAAGATCGAACAAATCAACAGAATTCTAATAGAGAAAGAAAGATAAAGAAGTGAAAAGACACATGTTTCAAATAGAAAACATATCTATACGGGAAAGATTTTCAGAATATATTGAAGAAAATCCTGAAAGTCATCTAAAAAGTTATAATTTAAGAGAAATTAACTTAAGTACTACACCATTAACTGCCCGAGCAACGCCGGGCACGGGTATGCTAGTATTTTATAAAGTGGAAATAGGAAATGTAGATAGGTATTTAAATAATAAAAACTTCATTAAATACATAAAAATCTCAATGTTTTAAAGAAGTTTACGATTTTACATTGGGCCGCATTCAATACAGCGGTGGGTCGCGGGTTGGACAACGCTGATATAGACAATAAATCGGCGAGTGCGTGTCATTGTTCGTTCGCCATCAAAAGACAAAATCAAATCTTACCTGTAAAATGATTGTTGAATTTGTAAGCTGCTAATTAGTATTTACGGATTCGTTTGTTAAAAACTTCCGAAGTGAGTCCAATATAATAATCAATCTTCTGGTGAAGATTGATTATTATATTGTTCATGAAAACAGTTTTAAAAATATCATTTATTATATTTGCAACAAAAAAAATATCATTAATAAAATGAATTGTTCATGAAAACAGTTTTTAATTATTAAAACCTGTTTTCATGAACAATTCATTTTATTAATGATAATTATTTTGTAGCAAATATCATATATATTATTAGTCAAACGTGATTGGCTGATGTCCCTTTTTTGGACGAACCACTGTATCGATTTTTATAACTAAGGTATCGTTAGAAAGGTATAATTTTCCGATTATTTTTAATATTTACTATGATTGTCGGGAGGAGCTGGAACAAAATCAATTTTCAGTTAAATCTTATGAGGAATCGCACCTTGGATAACGACAGTAATCCTGGGATTACCGTCTTTAACCAAGACACCACTGTATTTAAATTTATATACGCAGTATATCAGCTACTTTTGGTAGTCATTTGTTATTATTGATATTAACTATAAATGGTACAATTTATTACAAATTTCATAGCTATAAGTACAGCAATTACAGTATTTATATTCACCATTACTAACTGTATATGCCTAAAGAAAATACAGAGATGCCTCGGTTACGAACACAATCCGTTCCTTGACACTGTTCGTGATCCGAAAAGTTCGT
>AYEL01065893.1:0-18087 GCA_000484575.1 Olivierus martensii
GGGATTAAATATGGCAGATTAATTAGGATTATTTGGATTAAATTCCCTTGAGGTTTGTTTAGTATAAAAAGTTATATTGCTAATCATAAAATATGTAAAATAGGCATTTAAAACTTAAAATAACAGATCCATAAATTGTAGAAAAATTATTTATTTTATTGTGATTTTAAATAATTTTGTTATTTTGGTTGTCACCATGTAGCATTCTAGGTAAACAAAAACAAAAAGTCCCCAATTTTTGAATTTGGAGCAAAAGTTTTCCATAATATAATTTCAAGTACAATCTACATTAAGAGGCATGAATTTCATATTAAAGTGTGTTATTTTAGTACACATTTTTATTGTTGTAATATGTTATGTGAAGTTGAGATAAAATAGTCATATTTTAATTGCAATCATTTTCAAATAGTTTAGATATTATTTTCAATAAACTGTGATAATGATTCCTGTAATAATTTATTATTTTATTATTTCATTTACACTGTAAACAATGTAAGTGAAATAAAAAACTATAAATTAATAAAAATATAAATTATTATAGCAAGTTTGTGAGAAATTCATTGCGATTTTTCATTTACTATACTTATAACAAAGTTTGGTGAATCCAACAAATTTTAACAACTGATTCAAGCGAACTGGTAAAAGTCAATTGAATGACAACACTGAATACAGCATTTATAATTATTATTATATATTATTATCATCATAATGTCTGTTTGTACTATTATGACCTACTGAGCTAGGAACTTTTCAATTCTGTTCATGTTTCAAATTTCAAAGTAAAAGTTCAACCTACTAAACTTTTTCAAATTTGAAACATTTAAGACCATGTTCATGGAATCTTTGCAAATTAAATGATGAGTTTATACTATTATCATCATTTATTTTAGAATTTATATTATTAATATTTTTTGATTAAAAGTGAACATTTTTTTATACTTTTCTAAATCAATTTATTTAATGAAATGATATATTTTGAAAAACTGCAGCTTTAAAAAAAAAATTGAAAATTTGGATCCTAATGGCATTATATGAATGCCATTAGGATCCAAATTCAGCTCAGTTATAATAATTATACAAGGCTGAGTCAAATGAAAACCAGAAAACCATTGTAGAAAATCTAAAACTGCTCCCATTGCGATCAGACCCGGTACGCATGCACGTGGACTCTCCCGCCTTCAATTGGCATTGGTCCCGCATTCCTACATGACCCAGCAGAGACATACGGGCATTTCCAATATGGAGGCCCCTCTGTTGGAATGTACCAAAGAAGAGCAGCGTGGAGTGATCCGTTTCCTACACAATGAAGGCACAAAACCAATAGAAATCCATCGACGCATGTTGACACAGTATGGTGCTGCATGTGTATCGCAGACTCAGGTGTATGAATGGTGTAAGAAATTCAGCAGCGACACAACAAGTTTTGGCGGACGCGCCGAGGCCACGCAAGCACATCGTGTTGTGACAGCTGAGACGATTGAAGCGGCGGAGGAAATGATTCTGCAGGATAGACAGGTCACCATCGATGACATTGCAACGGCATTACAGGTCAGTCATGGCTCTGCTCAGCATATTGTCCATGATGATGAGCTGAAATACCAGAAAGTGGCCACAAGATGCCTTCCAGGAGCTATGAACTTGAAGGTGACACCTTTTTGGAGCGGATTGTGACTGGAGACGAGTCCTGGTCCACTACCAACCACAGATCAAGCGCTCCAGTAAGGAATGGCGGCACTCGACATCACCAAAGCCGAAAAAGTTTGCAGCCAGCCATCCGCAGGAAAGGTGATTCTGACCTTATTCTGGGACCACAAGGGTTCCATAGTGGAACATTACATGGATAAGGGCAAGATGGTGACCAGTGCCACCTATAGTGAATTGCTGCGTGACATTCTGAAACCTGCTATACGCACCAAACGCCGTGGACTCCTCTCAACAGGCATTCTCATCCAGCATGACAACGTGTGACCTCATACAGCTCATGCAACTGTGGCAACTATCCAGGACTTGCATCTGGAGTGCCTCTCCCATCCTCCTTACTCTCCTGACCTTGCGCCCTCTGACTTCCACATCTTTGGCTCACTAAAGGACTCCTTAGGTGGCCACAAGTTTGCGACCGACACAGAGGTGAAACAGGTGGTGCATGAGTGGTTGCAGGTGCAGCCAAAAGATTTTTTTCCTGAGGTATCCATGCCCACCTGACTCGGTGGAGGAAATGCATCAAAAAGCAGGGAGACTACATTGAAAAATAGTGTACTTGTTCCAACTCTGTCTGTAATACAGGAGCTGTAAAAAATATTTCCGGTTTTCATTTGGCTCTTTCTCGTAATATATACATTATAATTTAAGAAATAATTTTACATCATAATGTCTTTATAACCTTAGCCGTTTGGGTCATTTTTTGCTTTATTTATAAAATATTTATTTATATGAATATAGAATGGACTTATCAAATATTTCAAGTAAAATATCCATAATGATCAAATTTGGAGTTAAACTGTAATTAGTTTGAAAACTAGACCTAAATACCTCTTGGTCACTAGAAATATTTGGTTAATAGACTAAGTTTAATACACAATATTATGTTTCTTGTAATAGAGCATGTTTAGAGGGGATAAAAATGTTTAATTCAAAGTTTTCCCAGCTTTCTATTTATTTAATCAAATTATATGAACAAATTAGCAAGTTTAGGCTGAAATAAATTTATTAATTACTGTAGTATTTTCAACTTAAAAAGTCTTCTTTGCCAATATTACTTTTAGTAGATTTATTAAGAATAAATTTATTTTAAAATTGAGAATTTTCAGAATTTTATATATGTATAATTTATCTATATAGTGTTTTGTTTATTATATTTTATCAATGAAGAATACTGTTTCATTTTATTATTATTAAATTTTTTTTATAAATTTCAAGATGATTAAAACTCTTCTAATATTTCAGATAGAGTTGAAAGAAAGAGAGATTGCAAGCAGAGAAAGTAGCAAAGATAATTATCAAGGAAAAGTAAGAATTTATCTCAGTGTATTCAAATACAATTTGAATTACACAAATTATATGAATGAACTAGCATGGTTTAGGCAGAAGATTATAAATTTATTAATTATACTATAGTACTTCCAATCTAAAAAGGTCTTCTTCAGCAGTACATAAATTTTTTTTGCACTTATACAGAAAAAGAACAAATCAAAATCAAACATTCTGCAAAAAAATTAAATGATGCTATATCTACAATTACATTATATACAAATGGGATAAACATTAAATAGCAGCACTGTACATATTAATAAGATGCATAAACACACAATTAATGTTTATCCCACTTGTGTATAATGTAACCGAAGATACATTGCCATTTTTATTTTTTTGAATAATGTTTGGGTTCAATTTTTTTCATTTATTTTTTTACACAAAAAACAACAAAGAAATTGAAACATTTTTTACACACTTACACAAGTGTGCAAAAAGTACTGCTGAAGACCTTTTTAGGTTGAAAGTACTACAGTAATTAATAAATTTACTTCTGCCTAAATTGTGTTAGTTTGTTCATATAATTTGATTAAAAAGATAGAAAGCTGTGCAAACTGTGAATTAAACATTTTTCTCTCTCTAAACATGCTATTACAAGAAACATTAAAAAAAATTTTGTATGTTAAACTTAGTCTAACATGATTTTACATTTTAAGATTAAAATAGTGCACTACCATATAAGTTTTCATTTTTATTTGAATTTGAGGAATCCTTTAAGTTTAACAAAATAGCCATTATTATGATGATAATTGTTTTGTAAATTCTCCTTGAGAATTATAAATACACAGTAAATGACTCTTGCAGTTTAAAATGTTTTATTCTTTAACAAAAATTTTCTGTTTACATTTGCTATGTATTTTAAGCTAAAAATCTAACCAAATTGAATTATATAACATACTTGCACAATATTATGTAACTCTGAACAATTTTATTCCTTATTTGATATTGAATATACCATTATGTTGTCTATATTAAAATATTTAATAATGGATGCAATTACAGTATTTCCCTTGGCAT
This sequence comes from Olivierus martensii, assembly GCA_000484575.1. NCBI lineage: Eukaryota > Metazoa > Arthropoda > Arachnida > Scorpiones > Buthidae > Olivierus > Olivierus martensii. Next base: position 4,048 of record AYEL01065893.1, read on the forward strand.
ACTGGAAAGCTTATTGCATTCTATTAGTTTGCATTCTGATATTAAATGGAAAGAGATTATCTATACCAGAAAACCTAAGTAAAATAAGTTTTAGAGATTTTTTTAATTCAAATATATAAAATTTTGTTAGAGATCCATTGCATATACACTCATATACAGTGTGTACATATTTTTTACTCTGTTAAGTAAATAATAATAGTTTCCTTATTTGCAGAAATACCTATTTCATATTTAGAATAGATATTATACATGATAGAGAAAAGCCACATATATATTTTTCAATCTGTATATTTGGCAGAAATCTTAATTTGTAAAATAGAATTGGATGCTCTCATTTTGATCCAGAATTATGTTAAATTCTATGCAAACTGCATATGTGATGATTTACTTATCTCCAGTTGTAGAGAATCTGCTTGAAAATTCTTATGATATATAACCAATAAATATAATACTCAATATAATAAACAATAAATTCTGTGCTTAATGTATTCAGTATTCTTAAGACAATAGATTAATATATATCCTCTATGCAAATGTTAGGATAGTTTTTATTTTTATTAATTCTTGTAATTTTTTATAACTATTTTATCAGGAAGGAGATTTATGAATTTATTATATCCAAATAAGTTTATCTGAAAATTATTTTAGTTATAAAAAGTTGTATCTATTTTAAAGAATAAATATTTAAATTTCATTTTAATAATTGAATTTATTTCCTATTTTTGAAAGATTTAGTTTTAGAAAATATTCCATAGAGCCAATAGTAATATTACTTCTATTAAATTCAAATAACTCTAATATTGTTAATTTGAAAATTAATAAAACATTATATGATAGATTTAATATTAATTTTTTTATAAAAACTTTTACACACACTTTTACAATGATTTTAGATTGTGTATTAATGTCCATATGTCATGAACACTTACTCTAAGTTAGACAAAAAATAAAAAACATAAATATGATCTCCAAATATTATAAATTATCACTATCTTTTGAGAAAAAAATTCAGAAATTATCTATTTTATATAAATTTTGAATAGATGATATGAATGAATTTCAGGAGTGAATTATCTATAAGTTAAAAAGTTTGTATATTCAAATTTATTTTTACACTGAGCCCGGACTTATTGAACATATTGTAGTAATAGAAATAGGAAAAAGGGTTTTAAACAGCTGTAGCACTACAACCATTCAGTGATCTATTGTCCCTAACAAGATTATCTCATAAAAAGTCCCATCTTACATACCAAAAACAGTATCTTCCTCAATGAGATCATAAAAAGATCTTCCAGTGCAGGAAAATGCAACCCTAAAGATCATACAATAGCACTGAAAAGGCTATACATTCATACAAAATGTCACAGAGGAGATATATCAGCAATCCCAATTAAGTGAAGATGTTTCTCAAGATGATAGTGCCCTGTGAGAAGCTCTGTAACAATCCTAATTTGGTTTTTATTTAGTGCAAACAATTCTTTAGTTATTTGTAAAGAGAGACCTAAAATAAGAGCTTTTGCTTGCCTTAGTCCAGGAATGAACTTCCAGTGAGATAGATACTGAGCTATCATCCAGACCCTGACAACTATTTAAATGCATCAGGTCTGATACCCAGAGCAGATTTAGATCCAATAGAAAAAAGAAATTCCTTCCTTGGCCATCCCATCTGCAACCTCATTGTCCTCAATCCCTTTATGCCCTAGTACCCAAATAAGTTGAACTCTATTCCTATATTCATGGCATTCTTTCATAAGCTTCAAAGTAAAGCAAGAGCTTATCAAATATTTTTAATGCAGCTTGACTATCTGATATAAGTTAATAAAAATATTTATATTCTATCTCTATCAAGACTGATTTTAATGCACACAGAAATAGCATGGATTTCTGTCTGAAAGATAGTGGAAAATCAACCAAGCGAATAAGATATCCTTGTTTCTCATAATAAACCCTCTGCCCCTACACTAGTAGAGGAAAGGATTTACTGCTGGGATTTTGGAGCAATCTATATACCAGACCATTCATTTCTGATATTGTGTCCAAATCTTCCCCTCCACCCCTCCATGCTGGGAAGAATGATAGTAGATCTGAATCTGAGATAGAATGATAGTAGATCTGAAGAATGATTTAAGATCTGAATCTGGGCACCATTCTTCTTCTTCTTCTGTTTCTGTTATGGAAGTGTGAGGGTCACGTGATCGGACGAAGGAACCGCGAGGGTCACGTGATTCGACGAAAGTCGAAAACATCGTAATTAATATTACTTATAAAAGTTACTAGTGAAAAACATCACGTACGAAAGTCGATAATTAAGAACAAGAACAATCATAGTTATCATAAAATTCGAAGATAAGAGGACTATGCCGGAAACCGCATCAAAAACAATCGTTATTCAGGTGACAATTATGGATTTGTGACCCGAATTATCAGGTCTAGATAAGGTCCGAGAGAGAGACCCGTGCCAAGAACGGTCACTCAGGATTGAACTAGGGACCTTCGGGCTATCGTGCTGACGTCATACCGCTAGACCACCGAGGCCAATGAGCGGATTGATTCTCTAGATAGTTATTAATTTAGAATTAATTAAATTTTTTGATCTTTTTTAAGCTAATTATAGTATTGCCTAGATATTTTGATATAATTATAAAGTATTATAATTTTTGATTTTATTATTTAAAAAGTTATTACCATCTATTAACTGTCATCAAAATTTGCATATGATAGCAAGAAACAGAAAAGAAAAAGAATTTTTTTTACGTTAAAAGAAAAACTGGAATTGATTGACTTAATTTAAATATATATATATATCTAAAATAAATATATATATGAAAATTAACATTCAAAAAATATATATATATCATAACCAAATAATTCAATATTAATCCTCAATCATGCTCTTATTAATTAAAGTTCAGAAAACTGAATTAATGCATTTTGTGTCATTCTAATATAAGTGGATATTGTAAATTGTACCTCTTTCATAATCCAAAAATGAGCAAATACATAAAATGTTAGTGATGTATATTATTTTGACTGCAACATATGAATGTTACAGTCAAAATAAAAAAAAAACCTAGTAAAAATATTGATTGGTTGATATTTTACTTGTTTTTCTTAATTTTTAATAGCTAAATATCTTAATGTATTTATATTTCTGAATAGCAATATATATATTTGACTTTATTAGAAAAAAATATTCTGTATATAAGCAGATGGTAGATATATATAGATAGTCTTTGATTTACAACAGGGTTCAGTTCAAACCCCACTACTGTAAGTCGAAAATGAGCTAAATTTATGGATTGCCAATTACCAACATTTTATATTACAATCTGCTTTATTGTGATAAACTTAATGAATACAAAAGTACACAAGAACCAGACACAAAAAGGATGCTTTTTGCTTATCAGACTATTGCTCTGGGACTCTAACCCTTTGTCAATTGTATTGATCAATCAGAGAATTTATTTATAACATTATTGTTGTAAATATGAGTGGTTGTAAGTCGATGATTATTTGTATTTTATATAGCATATAAAAATAAAAACAAAAAGAAGCAAACTGTACAAAGTTCAATTTCAGCTGCTGGGTGATAAGACAGAAATACCTTATTTATATATTTAGTGACTTCTCAATAACATTCAAAATACAAAAAAATCTTACAATACAAAACAGCATTGTAGTAAACTTACCAGTACAAATATAAAAAAAAAATAAACATAGTATTGATGATGCAGTATTACAGATGATTGCACATAGATTTTTATGCAAACATATTGTTTTGACCAGTTGCTAGGCTAATTAGTTGCACTTCATCATAAATTGATGGAAAATAACTTGAGGATTTTCTGTATATAATATACTGATAATCCTTAAATATATTAAAAACAATATAAGGATATCCCTTAAGAAATGTTCACAGTTTAAAATTTTTTCATAATTACTGATATATGAGTTTATTATATACATTATTATATTCTTGCCATTAATATTATCTTTAGAAATATAATTAAAACAGGAATAATTAAAAATATATATATTTTACTTAGATAATTTTCAATAAAATTAGAATGGTTCATATTTGTAATTTATTATCTAAAATTATTTTTGAATTAGCAAAAATTTTTTACTTAATTAATTTTTCTCATTCTCAAAAATTAATCTTTACAGTTATTTGATGAATTGCCAATGGTTTGGGGAAGTTTGATATTAGTGTATGCCTTGTAAGTATAATATTGAAAATGAAAAATAAAATATTCTGTTTTTAAAGTTAGTTAACTAAAAATTGGATATTTTTTATATCAATTAAATAACTTTCTAACAAATTATAATTGTAGAAATAACAAAATATTTTTATAACTTTGCATGCACATTGCTTCTGAAATCTTATACTAATTATAATATAAACTTACATATTTTATTCCTAATTTTTTTAAATTCAATTAACATTTTATAAATTTCTTGCAATTAATATCTATTTTAATGCTTGCTTGTACTTACTTACTTAATATAGAGCTGAGGTTAACAGTCCTCCAAAAAAGCGAAATGTACCATTAATAATTGGGTTAATTCTTTATGGACTCATAGTTACTATTGTAAGTAAATGTCCTATAATTGGTGATGAAATGAAACAATTATCATGCTGAAACATAATAAAATATTAAAATATTTTATTAATACAAATTTGAATTTTATTTATGATAAAGAATTTATTAGAATTTCAAAATTTGATTAAACTATACTTTATTTTATAATTTTTGATATTTTAATAGTGAATTAAATAATACCACTTTTTTTAATTATACTATATTGTAATCACGATACTTTTAAAAACAAAATTTGTATTTTATATATAAAATATTTTATTAAGTATGAATTTATACTGGGTTATTAAAAGATTAATAATCCAATTTTATTTTTAAATTTCAAAAATATGTAAAATTGAATAATGGAAAGAGTCACAAGATTAATTCATCAGTCTTAAATAATTTGTTAATTTCTGTTTCCAGTTTTAAATCTATGCTATTTATTAAACTTAAATTAGATCTAAAAGTATATTAAATATATTTTTCTATATATGTTATGTGTTCATTGAAAGAGATTATGTTCCCAAAGAACAAGATTTTACAGAAATAATTTTTATTTTATGAAAATGCTTTGGATTTAAAACTTTGTTTTTATTAGTCTTAATAAACTTATTTTGTTTGTTTGTGTGTCTTAACTTGTCTTGTTTTTGCTTTTATTAAGACTAATAAAAGCAAAAACAATACAATAAAATAATTTTGCATTGATTGAATATTATCATTTAGAACAATAATTTAATATTTTCTTAATTTTAAAATAACAGATTAATATAAATATTAATATCCTAATAAAATAAAGAATGGCAATTTCTCTATATACTTATAGATATGAACAGTGCTCGAAATAATTTCAAAAATCCAGTCGCCGAAAAAAATTCTGATCGCCAATCCCCACTTCTTCCCTCTCCCAAAAAACACTTGCATAAATTCACCAGCAAATACGTTTTTCACAACAGGATCGAGGGAAGTATCACGTGGTATGCGAATTGTGCTTTTCACGACGATCACATCACATATACAATCAAACATTATTTTCAGGAAGTGAAATAAACACCTGTCATTTCAATAAACAGCTACTAGACCATTCACTAAAATATTTCAGAAGTTCACAAAATTCTCCACAACCACACGTAATCAGCACAAAACAACGCAAACAGCAAACAATATTTTTTCTTCTTCCTTTATATTTCTGAAAATTCTTGAAATCAATTGAAGCACAAACGTAGCAATTAAACTAATTTATTTAGAAAGCGTTTTCGGCTATTCGATAACTTTCCGAAAATTACTTGTGTTAATAAGTGACAATCAAAATGCACTTGCAAATCTTGCTGGGGTATGACAGTATTAAAAATCCCAGCAGTATTTCGTTCCCCCTTTATCTTACCCCGATAATTAAAGGTTCCTGAGTTCATTGGTGAAGGTCCCATGAGGGGCAAAAGCCCCGTTCTCAAGTTATGAGGTTCCAAGTTGGAGCTCGAAATCACGTTTCCTTATGATTTTCTGCAAACTTTTATAGATAAATCGGATATTTTAAACGATTTTAGATATATCTTATTATTCCGAATCGAATGCAATCAATTTAAATAAGCTATGACTTACCTGTACGAAGTTACATAATTTTTTTTCTTGTGACAATATATCCGTTCCGAAGCTTGGTAGAATTTTCAAATATTTAATTTTTGGTAGAAGTTTATATTACCGCTATCTTAATAAAAATAGCACCGATCGAAAGTTCATGATTAGTATTGAAAACTTTACCAAAGAACCATACCTCTATCGGTAACAGTTACGTAGTTATAGTGGTTCAAATTTTTTACTTTTCGTGACATCAATTCCGACAATGGTGGCTGCTCTCCTAAGCGTGTTTCGTCGCAATGGACTACAGAATTTTTCTCGTCAGAGCTGGACTATACAGAAAAATCATGAAAAATAAATTGTGGGAAATATTAATCGCATTTCCAATGTTATCTCATTACACTCACCAGCAGCAATTTCTTAGTGCCAATGGTGAGCTGGCAACCGTTATTTCGAGCCCTGGATATGAAGAATAAAAACTTTAATACAAATAATTCCAAAGCCTTTCCTTAATATCAAAATACAAGTAGTTTTCTACTTATGATCATTTGATTAACAATATTTCAATCTTATGATGGCCCTTAAGATATTCTAAAATTCTATTTTCATAGCATATTGGTTAGAAATACTTTTTTGTTTTACCAAAAGTGAAATCAAGCAATTGCTTACTACCTTGAAGATATAAATTTAATTCTGGATGATTTTATACCTTGGAGCCCAGATTCAATTTTGGATTATTTTATAATCTTGAGGACCTAGCATCAAATCTGGATAATTATACCATCTTAAAGGATTTAGTATTCCATTGTATATTATTACTAAAATTATTATCATTATGGATCATTTTTGCCTTATGATGAGGTTATCAAAACATAGCCATAAGTTGAGGATAACCTGTACCATACAAAATTAAATATGGATTAAACTGTATTTTATTGTATATATGTTCCAAAATTAAGAGAATAAAACCTTAATTACTAAGAGAAGATAAAAAATAATTTTTTGGCCAATCATTAAAATATAATTTTAGGAATTATTTTGTTTAGTGTATTACAGTGAATCCTTGGGTCTAAATGGAAAATCAAAACATTTCCACAGGTGAATCTATCCAATTGTCCTATTGCAATATAGTTTAACATTGTATGCTTGAGAAAGTGCTCATATAATCTGACATAGTTTATACAAGTATCACATCTACTCCACAATAGACTTCCCATCATACTTCAACATTTCAGCTGTGATCCCATCCATAGTAGAATTCTTACAGTTGCAATCATAATCTCTTCTTCACTGATTTGCTTGTAATGCTCATAGTCATTCAATTGCATTCATCATGATTTCCTCACTTCATTCTCATCCCTTCCTCTAATAGGCTTGAAAAGCTTGAGGAAATACTCTGTCCATCTATCAACCACTCTAGATTCATCCCAAAGTATTCTATCATTTTTATCTTTTATACCAAACATATTCATTCTGTATTTTTTTTTTTTTTTTTCAAATTTTTCATATACTTTTAGAACATTCTTTTATTCACTTTAAAATCATTCTACAACTTCTCATCTCTTTTCTTGCCACCCTCTCTTTACTCTATTTCAATATCTTTGTATATTCTTAATTTTTTATATTTATTTACCCTCACATTTCCAATTAACAATCCATAATATTCTTTCTTCTTCTCAGTCATAGCATGTGCCAGCTGATCATTCCACTATGCATCACCTTTCTTTCTACTTATTCTCACTTCACCAATCACTTTTCTTGCAATCATCACTACACATTTTTTTAAATTATGTTCATACATCCTTCACATTGCATATATTCTCATCCACTCAATCTAGCTTTCCATATATCTTTTTCTGTATATATATATATATATCTTATTTCATATGCAGATCTTCCATCTTGACTTATCTCTGTACTTTTTTTGTTCTTCTTATATTTCTCTGTCCCCTCAGTAATTTAAAAGATTAAATAATATTTCTGAAGCTCTTTTTGATATATACAGCTAAGTAGGATTAAAATAAATTCTTTTGAGCCACTAATGTTTGCAGCTAATAGCAATCTTGGATAATACAGACTATCAAAAATATTGTTTTTTTTTTTAATAGATAGATCTAGCAAAACATATAGGAAAAATTATTAAAAAATAACATTATGCATTATGCAAATAAAATAGTGCATTATGTAATATGTTTAATAAACAATGAAAAGTTTATGATGCATATTATTTGTAAAGTAGATACTAAAGTCTGAAAAACACAATCATTTTTCAGTATTTTGCTTAAAATATAATTCATTTTTATAGATGTCAGTCGTAGTTTAAAATTGCATTTTATATCATCATAAATAGAAAATTGAAATGGTCAAGCAAAAAATATGTTGTAAATGCATATTGAGTTTTAACATGTTTATATAGAATTACGAGACAGCAAAAATTTCCAATAAAAGGGCCTCATCTTATGTAATCAAGTTTTATTTTAGAAAATTAAATAAAAATTAATTTACTTTTTATTGTTAATTTAAAAAAATATTTTTACAGCATATTCAAACTAATACAATAATTTTATTCATAATTTATAAATAACATTTGCATAATTCTCTCTCTCCAAATTTTGGTATATTGAAAATAGGAAAAAACATTTATTACACATGTAAATGCAGTATCAGCAATAAAGAATTCTGTATTTATTAGTAAATAAATGCAGATATTAATAATAATGTGGTAATGTTTTTGACTATTCATGGCCTCCTCAGTCATTTCTAACAAATACACACATGATGATGTTAATATCTGTATTTATTTATTAAAGACAAATTGTTGTTTTTTGGCTTAAAGTGCTTTTTGGATTACTTGTATTTCTTCATGAGCAGCAGAACTTGAAAGTTTAAGATTAATATACTATAAATTTAGTACTGTTGTTTTTAATGTTTGTAAGTAATTTAAAAAATCATTTTATGTACCAGTATTTATTTCTGTTTTTATCATAAAATATCTAAAAAACCAAACATTATGAGATTTCAATTTTTTAGTGTCATTTTTTATTAACCCGTCTATTAATTTTAAGATTCCATTCCATTGTAAAATGTATAAGTCCTTTATAGCACAAGTTTACAGTGGAAAAATTTAAAAAGCATATTATTGTGCTAATGTGATGTGAAAATTTTTTGAATTTTATTTCTTTCACTTTCTTTTCATTCATTATATGAGATTGAAAAATATGAATTTTTTTGTATGAATCTTAGCCATCCAATGATATATTTGTAATTTTTGAATAGCAGCAAGCCTTGTGAATAAAATAAGCTATGAATGAAGAAAATCGGATCATATCAATAAAAAAACAAAAGTATTATGATTATATTTTTATTAACCTATTGACCTATTCACCATGGAAGTATAACAAAAAACAATAAAAAACCAATTTAAAAAAATTTAATCCTAAGTTATGCATTGTGCCTATCAGTTTTTGTGTTTATTGGGTGAAAATACATGCCTCTGATAATGGGACATAAATTTTTTGATTGCTGAAATGTTTTTAAATTATGTTTTAAAGAGAGAAAATGTGAATGGAATGTATTAATAGAATTTGGGATTATTTTTCATTGAATCTTATCGATTCTGTTTTCTGTTTGACTATATTTTAGTAATCTTATTTTGGTTTTGTGATGAGATAAATTTATTTTTGAAATTTTAAGTAAAACAAGGAATTTTAGTATGATGAGCTGTAAAATTTGTAAAACTGAAAAAATATTGCCAATATACAAAAATTTTGATTAATTCTGTTAAAAAAAGTCAATACTTTTATTTATTTGCTCATTTATTGCTTTATTTTTAATAATAATTAAGTAAAATACGAAAATCCTAATGTAAACAATCTCAGGCTATTTAAAGGGGCAAGGGCACTTTTATTGTTTTATAGCAGCTACTCATTTTGCAGAAAAAATTGCAGCCAAGCCTACTTTACTGAACTGTATGTGGTATTGAGTGTAGTATGTCAACAAAACACCTGCAGGCCAATTAAAGTAGAAAATATTATACTAAAGCTGTAGACATTCTGCAACTAATCAGAGTAAAGAAGTGAGCTTAAGTACTAAGCAGAAATAATAATAAATAAAGGTATTATTTCTGCTTAGTGATTAAGCTCACTTCTTTACTCTGAAAATATTATAGCTGTTTATGTATGAAAGTGGACAATTTTCAAGTGTGTTGCGTTTTTGGTTATAAATTCAAAAGTTTATAAAAAATTATAATAAAAATTATTGAAGTAAAAAAAACATATACCAATAAATATATTTATTAAAAAAAATGACAATCTTTTAATAAATTTATATTATTTTTAGATTAATTGGTTTAAATATACTAATTTACATAAAAACTATTTAAACAGTTTATTATGTTATATGTTTAAAAATTTTAAATTATTGTAACGCGCTTTACATTCTAGTTCGATTTTTAATTTTGTTTTATTATCTTAGTTCGATTTATAATGACTGTGTTCTATATCTGATAAATTAAAACTGGTAGATTAATGTATGAGCTGAAGAGGGCATTCAAATGCCGAAAACGTTACTCATTAAATAGTTTTACTAAAAATATGTCATAGTTTGGTCTGCTCATTAGTGCTAAAGAAACGAATTAAAGTCTAATCACTGTTAGAGCAGTAAGAAAAGAAAAAAGAAAAACTTTTCAGTTTCATAAGTTGATATTCTTGCAGTATGTGCTGTAACTCCAACCTCCTGAAACTATGTGAACTCCTTCACTGAATAATTCTCTAGTTCAATACTGAAAAACATTTGAATCATGTTCACATATCATTCTGAAGTCACAGTTACCATGCAGCCATTGTCATCCTCAAAAAAATATAGCCCAATAATCCCTTTCAATGACACCATACTCCATACTCTCACTTTTTCACTGTGTAATGGTTGCAGGTGTAAAAGGTATGGATTTTCTGCAACCCAATACTGGCAGTTCTGTTTGTTAACAGAATCATTCAGTTGAAAGTGCATTTCATCTGATATCCAAAGATTTTCCAGAAAATGTTTGTTTTCATCACATATTGCTAAAAACTTTTCAGGAAAGTAATTCTTCTATTCAAATCACAATTTTGCAATTCCTGAACTGTCTGAATCTTATATGGATGAAAATTTAAATGTATGAACAATATTCTGCCCCAAAGAATGGCGAGACAAACTTAATGACACGGCATTTCACTGTTCAGAACACTGTGGACTGCACAAAAACTAGCCTTTGTCTCCTTCGACAGTCTAATAAGCATTTGAACATGTTTTCTTGGTCCGGAATACTTCTTATTCATTACTGTACCTGTTGCTTCAAAGTTTGCAATCGATGCCTTTATAGCATGAGTTGACACATATCAGGATCTAATCATAATACCAAAGTAGAAAGTGATGTCAAAATTCTGATCAGGCAACTTCATAACAATCATTGTTTTAAAGTATGCTTTTACCACAAAAATGTAATACCTACCCAACCACTGCTCTATGACAAAATGGTATTGACCAGTGGATATGCCAGATGGTATATGCCAGTGGAAATTATGAATTTGAAATTAAAGATTCAAAATTGCCTATTTCCACATGCCATCTTGTTATGAAAACAATATGTTTAATAAAAACTTGTCATGAATAATAAAATAAAAAAATTGATATTAGATTTTTGTAAAAAAAATTGTTATATATCTTAAATAATTTTCATTAAAGCATTTCAAATAAATAATTGATATAACAACAAAGTTATTGTTTTAAAATAATATGTATTATAAATATTTAAATACAAAAAAAAATTTTTTAAGGATTTATTAGATAGAGTTCTCACTTTTGAAAGAGATGCAAAAGCATTGCTTGCTGAAGATTTAACAGATTTGAAGAAACTTGATAAACAATTAGATATTGGACTGAGTTTAGATGTTGATCTCCCTGAAATTCCAAAACTTAAACAAGTCAGTATAATATTTGCTAAACTTTTTTTACTTTAGAAATAATTATAATGCTTACATTAAATGGAAATTTAGAAATTGCAACAGACCCAATGGTTGGAAGAAGTTAGGATTTCATTATCAAATCCACAGCAAGTAACATTAGATACATTACGAAAACTTCTTGATATGGGAGTCAATATCCCACCTCATCAGTTAGTAGAAAAAACTATGGCAGATTTACAAGAAATGTTGACTACAGGGGAAAAATGGGAAGAGAAAGCCAAAACATATCTTCAAGCAAAGTATGTATATTTTGCATAGATATATAATATAATTATAATATTTAATAATTTTTTTAATAACTGTTTATCAGGCTGTTGTTTGTATAATAAAGTTATAACATCTTAAAATAATTTTAATGAAATGTCAACCAGTTCACAGAAAACTTCAATGATAAATCATAAATGTACTTAGTAAAGTTTAATATTAAATTACTGATCACATTTAAATTTTTCTAATTTATATTAAAGTAGAAAAAAAAATATTTAATATACAGTATAAAAAATAAAAATTAAATTTCCAATTTGGGTGACAAGCGTTGAACGCACGATGATTGGATACACAAAAAGACTATTTACTGTACAGATGGCAACGCGCGCTTGAATGCAACGCGCCTTTAACGCTGCTTAAAATGCCAGGTACCTTGTCTACGCGCGAGAACGTGCATTTCCGCGCTTTTTGAGATGTATAAGATTGCATTAAGGCCGTATCCCACGTGTAAGCGACGCGATGCTCTACGATACAATACTATGAGAGACAGAAAATAAACAAATAGACATAACCTCGACGCGTCTCACGTGTATACCGTAGCGCCGCGTAGCATCGCCTGCTGTAGTTGAAATACAAACTATAGTTTGTTTTCTGAAGCGAAAGAGGAAAATTATCATGGCTACCGAGTTTGACTCAGAGGTTCTAATAAGCGAAATTTATAAAAAAAAGAAAGCTGCATTATGGAAATACCATAATCAGTATTTAGTAAATAAATAGTGGGACGATATTTCATTATAGACACTACAGAAGCGCTTCTTGTGGGGCAAACTGTCGCTCATAGCGTAGCATGCAGCGTCGTGTCACTTGTACATGGGATACGGCCTAACTGTTCAGTTGATGCGCTCGCTTCGCCGCGTTCGGTTATATATTTCAGTATTTTTGAACTACTTTGAAAATGGAAGGCAATATATTTGACACAGATCTGTTTATTGACGAGATTGAAAAGTGCCCTGCTGTTTGGGAGATGGCTTTAAACAAAGTTAGGAAAAGGATTTGGAAGAAATCGTATTCATTTTCTAAAAATGACTACGATTTCTTTGTTTTTCTTCCAAATCCTTCTTTTATGGACCCAATTTTTAGTAAATTTGGGTTCATAATTTTTGAGACTTGAATACAGAGTAACGTAAAGTCTATTTCTTAAAACTGGATTAACTCAATATTTCCTGTATCTTTGCCTACGACGCTTCATTCTTCGGTACAAAACCCATTAACATAATGCTTCTTCCACATTCATCTTTGCCGAATGAATGACGACTAAGCTACGTATGCTATCTGGTGTCTGGTGTCCATGTACACAGTCGCAATTATCTCGCCGCGCGTTAACGCTTGTCGGAAGCGTAATCAACGCTTGTCATCTGAACCAAGCCTTAGAAAACAGATCAATATTTTCTAAAGAATACTGAACATTTTTGTAATAAATGTAGTATCCCTTATTTTTCATTTTATTTTGTTATTCTGCATGTTTATTATGTTACCAGACTATAATAGCTATTGTCCTTATTCCTGATCTTAGTTTATACTTATTAATATATTTTAAAATATATTTGAATATTATTTTTAAATAATATTTAATAACCTTAATAAAAATTACTTTTTAAACTATAAAGTTTGGTAGT